>CAUYSK010049910.1:0-29878 GCA_963575035.1 Avahi laniger | reverse complement strand
CCTGTAATTCCAGCACTCTGGGAGGCTGAGGCTGGAGGATTGCTTGAGCTCAAGAGTTCAAGACCCCGACTCTACAAAAAAATAGAAAAATTAGCTGGGCGTGGTGGCGGGTACCTGTAGTCTCAGCTCTTTGGGAGACTGAGGCAGGAGGATCACTTGAGACCAGCAGTTTGAGGTTGCAGTGAGCTATCATGATGCCACTACCCTCTAGCTAGGCCAACACGGCAAGACTCTGTCTCAAAAAAAAAAAAAGAAAGAAAGAAAAGAAAAAGGAACAGAATGCAAAAAGTAAACAATGAGTATGTTCTCACTTCCCAGGAAGCCCCACATACCACCTTTCTGGCAGGATATTGAAGGGATATAAAAGATGAAGGAGGCCTGGTGCAGTGGCTCACACCTGTAATCCTAGCACTGGAGGAGGCCAAGGCAGGAGGATTGCTTGAGGCCAAGAGTTGGAGACGAGCCTCAGGAAGAGTGAAACCCCTTCTGTACAAAAAAAAGAAAAATTAGCTGAGCATGGTGACCCGCCCCGCCACACACAAAGATAAAAGAGCATAAGGAAGTTGTAACCTAAGCGAACCCTGAAACCGTCTCCAAATCCAGGCAACAGACATATGAAAATTCCATTGCTATCTGATCATTTTTAAGAATAATTTTCATAACTTTCTTTTTACTTAATTTTTTTCAAAATCAGTTATAAATATTCCTCATGAAAAATTCCCTGAAATATAAAAATTGATTCCAAGCAACAGCACACACTAAGCCCCACAAATCCCCAACAGTTTTATGTCTTAGATTCTGATTATGTGGGGCAGAGGAAAGGCTGAGGGCTGACTACTAGAACTCATTTGCCATCTGCAGAAACTGCTATCTGGATAACTCTTTACCCACAGAAAAAGCATGATCTTTGTCCCAAAACGAGACAGTCTAACAGCACACGGCTCTCTGCACCCCAATTCCCCGTCTACAGTGTCCTTGCGCAGCCACACAAATGCCTTGCTACTGATTTTTTTCACTTCTTTTTTTCCCCCTGCCTCAGGACCTTTGCACCTACTACTGGTTTTAAAAGTGTGCTGCCAATATTAAGATGAACGCCAAAGGAAAATTTGAGTAGCGCTTAAGCAGTACAACCTGCAGCCGTCCCCTTTAAGAATTAATTTCTTTATTGATTCACTTAAAACCAAAAAGGCTCTGCAGAATATCATTGGGTTTAATCCTTTCTAGAAGCAGGAAATGCCAGGATGAATTTAGCTGAAACCCAATTCTTAAATACTTGCCTGAGTGTCTGGGATGGTTATGAGTGTTTCCCTGAGACTCTTTAAGAAAAGAAATTCAGGCTGGGTGCAGTGGCTCACGCTTGTAATCCTAGCACTCTGGGAGGCTGAGGTGAGAGTATGACTTGAGCTCAGGAGTTCAAGACCAGCCTGAGCAAGAGCGAGACCCTGTCTCTACAACAAAGAGAAAAATTAGCTGGGCGTCATGGTGTGCACCTGTGGTCCCAGCTACTCGCGAGGCTGAGGCAGGGGCATCCCTTGAGCCCAGGAGTTTGAGGTTGCTGTGAGCTACGATGACACCACTGCACTCTACCCAGGTGACAGAGTAAGACTCTGTCTCAAAAAAAAAAAAATGGAAAAGAAAAGAGCAAGAAAGAAAGAAAGGAGCAAGAAAGAAAGAAAGAAAGAAAGAAAGAAAGAAAAAAAGAAAGAAAGAAAAGAAATTCGGTCTTTAGAACGCAGTAGTGAAAAAAAAAAATGAAAAGAAGTGAAATGAAAAGAAATTTCAGTTTCCTGAAATAGTCCAGGCTTCAAGTGAACCTGTTATTCAGGAGAGTTAAACTAAATAACCATTAAAAGTTTTTTTCCAATCATGATTTTTCTGTAAATTGTCTTAGGCTTTCCCCTCGCCTCTCATTTCAAAGATAATCAGGAAGTCTCCTAGGATAAGGTTATTATATTCAAGTCTTGCCAAAAAAAATGTAAGAAAAGAAGCTCCTATTTGATTGGATCAAGAGGAACAATTATACTTCCTAAAAATAAAATGAGCCTAAGCTAAGAAAATGAGAAGGTTTCTAAAGAAGAAGGTCGGTACTTCTTTTTTGGTCTCCTTTCATCACTGTGTGATTTACTTTAATAGTAGCCCGTCATTTCAAACTAGATGACTCAGTGGCCTGGTCACAGCTTACAGAGCATCTCATCTCTGGTCACCCATCCGGCCTACGAAGAAATTGATATTTAGTCACTACAAAGAAATGCTACTCACCGATTATTATTCTCTACCGTAACCTCCTGACCCTCGCCCAGTGAAAAATCTTGGAGCTATTCTGCATCTGCCCAACCAGAAAGAGCAAAGAGAAGATGCAGCAGGACCTCGATACTAGGGGATGTGGCTCACTTCTGACGGTCACATGAGAAAAGCTGCTTTGAATTTGGCCCATCAGTTCCTACAACTGCAACATGGGAATTCGTAATCATAACTGCTCTTTGCCTATCTCTCAAGAACGAAATTGTTTTCCCCAATACAAGTTTAAGGGAATGAATTAGTTGGTGTTTAGGGCAAGGGTATTATGAGTGTACTATAGAGTTTGGTCCTTACATGGTTAATTAGAAGGAAGTCTGGCATTCTCAGAGCCACTTTCTGATTCAGTTAGAAGACCCTACCAAGAATACGATCCCCTCTCTGATCACATAGCCACAGTGACAAGTGACTGCCAAGTTTATGCCGATGTACTCCGAGATTTCTGCTGTGACCCAGATGGAGGTTCTCATCCCAGTGTTCTGAGTGCAGGCCCCTGGGCCTGACCCTGGTTCTCACCATGGGGCTCTGCATGGCACGGAATATCACCTCCTCTTGGGAACTGTAAGTAATAATTCTTTCTTCTTTGAAGACAGTTGTCTTGCTGTCTGTCACTTTACCGTATCTGATTAAAACAAAATCCCAAGTGCATTTTAAAACAGAGGATGAAGAGCAAACTAGAGGATGTGGAACACTCATTGGCACATAGTAAACATCCAGTAAATTAGAGCTATTGCTGTAATTCTCTTTAAATAGACGCCCCACAGGCACTTAACTTCGACATGCCCAAAATCAAGCTCGTTTTTGCTCCTCCCACGCCCCACCTGCTCCTTTCCCCATAATCTGCATCTCCATGAAAGGCACATCCAGGCCTCCTGATGCTGAGTTTGCAGAGCAGTGTCATCTTTAACTTTTCCCAGTGCCTTAGTCGCAATATCCAATCAGTCACTGAGTACTGAAATTGTTTTAGTCCTGTCAACTTCTTTTATTTAAGCCGAATTTAGCAGTGGGGGGTTGTATACCAACTTTAATGACACTAACGTTAATAAGTTCTGATAACCCACCACCACCAGGCCAGCCTAGTCCCGTCAATTTTAACAATTTTTAACTCTCTATCCATTCCAGTTTTCCATTGCCTTAGTCCATTTTGTGTTGCTATCAAGGAATATCTGAGGCTTGGTAACTTATAAACAAAAGAGGTTATTTGGCTCATGGTTCCGCGGGCTGTGTAAGAAGCATGACACCGGCATCTGCAATCGGTGAGGGCCTCAGGCTGCTTCTACTCATGGCGGAAGGGGAAGGAGAGCTGGCATGAGCAGAGACCACATGGCAAGAGAGGAAGCAAGGGATGGGGTGAGGTGCCAGGCCCTTTTTAACAACGAGCTCTCATGACAACTAATAGAGCAAGAACTCACTCATCCCCAAGGGAGGGCATTGATCTATTCATGAGGATCTGCTTTCATTTGGCCCCTACCTGCAACACTGGGATCAAATTTCAACATGAGGTTTGGGAGGGCAAACATCCAAACTATAGCACATTCTAAAAGTCACTGTTCTAATTCAGGTCCAAAGTCTTTTCTTTCAGTACTTCACTAGCTTCCTAACTGGTAACCCTAAACACCAACTCTTTGACTTCCAGTCTAATCTTCCCAGTATCACTAGCATGATTTTTCTAAGACACAGAACTGATCTGATTATTCCCCTAATTCAAAACAGCTCCCAGCTGGCAACATTTTTCAAGTGTTCTGCAGATCCCTGCGGTTTTGAGAATATGCCTCAGGGAGCAAAAGAAAGACTGAATAAGGTGAGTTTTGGGCCTTCCACCTGGCTTTAAGCAGAGATCTGCTTTTATCTGTTGTATATATTAGGGTTCCTGGAAAGATGGAGAAGGAGGAGAAGAAGAAGAGGGAAAAAGAAGAAGAATCCCCCTCTACTGTATCTACTGTATCAGTCTGGCTTCAGTCAAGAGAGAGAAACCATACAGTAATTTGAACAAGGAAAGCTTAATATAAAGATTATTAACTATAGTGGGAATTGGGACAATGAAGGATCGGATAGTAAGAAGTAAAGAGAAGTTTAAAGAATAAAAGAATACCAAATATAAGTATCGGCCATATTCTTTGAGCTGGGATACAGCACCCAAGGAAGAAGACCCCCTAGGCTGGGGCCCAGACTTTGGAGGGCACAGGCCTGGCGCACTGGATGGCAGAGAAGTTGCTGTGGTGCTGTACTGGCGGAACTTCCTGGAAATCTGTCCTCTAGGATGCCAGGGAAAGCTGTTCATGGGGAGGTGTCTCTCCAGAGGCACTTCACTAGAAAGCCATTCAAGGGAGGGGTGGTGCCAGGGGAAGCTGCTGGCCAGCGGGTGCTACTAACTACCACGCACTGCAGGGGCTGGTGCTGGAGAAGCCGCCCACAAGCCGCAGGAGCCTGCTAAGCAAGCACTCTATAAAACCAAAGCAAAACCCCTTGCTCTTGCAGTGTCTCTCCAGAGCCCTCTACTGACGTAGCTTAGCATTGTGCCATTTGATAAAGGGAAAATATTTATAGGGCCCATATGTATTTTCACAAGGCAGGCAAAAAGGGTGAATTTTGAGCTCAGAGGCAAGAAATCGATAATTGGCACAAGCATTTTATTTTATTTTATTTTTGAGGCAGGGTCTCATTCTATCACCAGGGCTAGACTGCAATGGCATGATCATAGCTCACTGCAACCTCTAACTCCCGGGTTCAAGTGATCCTCCTGCCTCAGCCTCCCGAGTAGCTAGAACTATAGGCACGTGCCACTACATCCAGCTTATTTGTGTGTGTGTGTGTGTGTGTGTGTGAGTGTGTGTGAAGATGGAGTCTTGCTATGTTGTTCAGGCTGATCTCAAACTCCTGGGCTCAAGCAATCTTCTCACCTCTGCCTCCCAAAGTGCTGAGATTACAGGTGTGAGCCTCCATGCCTGACCAGCACAAGCATTTTAAAAATAATTAAAAGCAAAAACAATTACCACTGGTCTACACATTCATTTCTCTCATCTTCTGGATGTTTACATAGTTCATGCAATTCGTGCTTAGACAGAGTCCACCCAGCCTGGCGTGCAATGGTGTGATCATAGCTCACTGTAGCCTCCAGCTCCTGGGCTCAATCGGTTCTCCTGTTTCAGCCTCCTAAGTTGCTGGGATTACAGGTATGAGCCATCACGCCCAGCTCACTTCATCATTTTTAATTAAGAAAGCCATTGCAAGTATCCCACCATCATCATTCTTCTAGGTTGAGCTGAAACATAGCCTCCTCTGTGAAGCTTTCCTCAGTCTTTCAAATCAGAATTGACTACTCCTACTTATGTGTTCCCATAATTTTTGTTTACACACCTTTATGATGGCAGGAGAACATAGCTAGCTGAATCGCTTTTCCAGAACAGTCCAGGAAATTAAGCTTTTCTTTCTAAATATGTAATATCAGGAAAACTGCATATGAGGGAATAAGGAGACACCACCAGTCCAGTCTGCCAGATGAATGGAATCGATTCAGGGGATCCATGCGGTGACTGATATTGCAGCCAGATTCACGTCTTTTCCAGGGCGGGAAACATTATTTACATCTCAGTATCTTCCTAGTGTCTTCCCCATTTAGCAAACAATAAACACTGAATTGAACATTTAGTGAACTACCTTTCCCCGGAATCAAAGCTTTAAATTTTTAAAAATATATCTAATAATAGAATTCAGACATAAGTCATGATAGGAAACCGCTCATCTAGTCAAAAGACGGGTCTTTAAAAATACGGTTAATTGCAATCCACAGAATCTCCAAATCTCTTTTCAGTTAGGATATGAGTTCACCCTTCATTCTTTCTAAACATACTACACACCTGCAAACAAGTAAGAGAAAACATGTCTAGTCTTAGCTTCCTCTTTTTCATATATAAAGCCCAACTTCCTGAGGAGGTGCCATTGAGCAGGTTAAATCACCCCTCACCGTACCCCGCGACACCCAATCCCACCTTGTCCCCTAACATACCCCCTGACCAGGAGGCCGGAAGGCTAAGGTGGGCCAGGATGACATACAGTGCCTGCATTGCAGTAAATTGACTTGAACACCTTTAATCACAAGAATTCAAAACCCCACCCATTCGCTGTTTCAGTTCATCCTCATATCAACTGTATGAGATAAAAGAAGGGAATAATATTATTCCCTGTTACGAACATGAAACTACAAACGCATAAATCTTAAGAAGCCATGCGTCTATCCCATACTTGAGACCCCTGTCTTACAAGGGTCCTATGGTAGTTTACTGACATAAAACATTTAGAAACTAGAACTTCTCCTTAGAGTTCAAATATTTGCTTTAATTTCAAATATTTGCTTTGATTGGAAAGCATATCCAAAATAAGCATTGATTTTAATAATGGAAACAAAGCAACCATTTGCCCTGAAATTCTGTTTATTAAAAAAAAAAGTGGGCCGGGCGCGGTGGCTCACGCCTGTAATCCTAGCACTCTGGGAGGCCAACGCGGGTGGATTGCTCAAGGTCAGGAGTTCGAGACCAGCCTGAGCAAGAGCGAGACCCCGTCTCTACTAAAAATAGACAGAAATTATCTGGACAACTAAAAATATATATAGAAAAAATTAGCCGGACGTGGTGGCGCATGCCTGTAGTCCCAGCTATTCGGGAGGCTGAGGCAGGAGGATGGCTTGAGCCCAGGAGTTTGAGGTTGCTGTGAGCTAGGCTGACGCCATGGCACTCTAGCCTGGGCAACAGAGTGAGACTCTGTCTCAAAAAAAAAAAAAGTGTAGGAAATATAAGGGCACAAATCCAAAATACATGAGCAGGACTATCTGGATGAGCTGACTGGCAGGCGCTGGTTTCAATCATTCCCAGAGCTGTATTCTATTGTTAGAGCAACTGATCTGTAAGTTAACTAGCCGACCATGAGCGGTGAGTCAGGGGAGTAGGAAGGCTTCTCACGTGTCCACTTGAAGCAAACAACTGCATGTGCTGACTGGATTTACAAAACAGATAAATTAAGTTAGGGAATAATGATTCACTTCTAAAAAGATTTTCTATGCATTGCCTTTAAATGAGAGTTGTCATAATGTATCGAAAGCATGATTCCATTTACAAAAATTCTATTCAATTTCACCTATCAAGTATCTAACTTTAATTTAAAAAGCAGAAAATGAATTTAATTCATATTAAATTGCAATAGATTCTATGAAGAGATAGCAAGATCCTAAGTAGAAAAGCAAAATTACAACCTATTAGTGGAGATAAAACTAACATATTATAAATATGCAAACATGTCAGAAACAGTTAAGCATAAAGCATATAGTGAATCTAAACAACCCTGAAATAGGAGAATCAAAGAAATAATTTCAAATGTTTGTGTAGCAGTGACAGGTAAAATGAGCAATTGTCCACATGCCCAGTGAACTGGGAAAGAACACCGATTCTGGCAAGCTCGCCACCAACAGCACCTTCAATTAATTTCCCTGCTTTAGTTGCCCCTCCCAGTTTTCCTTAACCCTTAGTCACACTCAGTTTTTTCTGCAGTTTCCATATCTACCTTGCAACAATTAGATTCCAAAACAAAGCTACAAAAGAAAAGACATACTCGAAATGTTAAGAATTATACCCAGAATGCTAAGGAACAGAAAGCTTCAAAATTTAATGATTTGTGCACCTTTATCTTTGTCTTAGGATATTATAAGGATACAAAGATATGAAAAGATTAGGCAACCTTTAAATTTTTTTTTATTCTGAAATAATTGTAAGATAGTACAAGGAACTCTCATATGCTCTTCACTAAATTCACCAATTGTTAACATTGTGTAATATTTGCTTTATTAATCTCTATTTGAACCATTTGAGAGTAAATTGAAGCATCATTCCCCTCTACCCCTAAATAGAGGAATACCTCTGAGATCTTGTGGGTTCAGTTCCAAATCACCACAATAAAGCAAACAACAATAAAACAAGTCACATCAATTTTTTTTGTTTCCCAGTGTTTATAAAACTTTTTACACTATATTGTAGTCTATTAACTGTGCAATAGCTTTATGTCTAAAAAAGTACATACCTTAATTTAAAAATACTTCATTGCTAAAAAATGCTAACGATCATCTGAGCCTTCAGTGAGTCACAATCTTTTTTCTGGTGGAGGGTCTTGTCTCAATGCTGACGGTGCTGACTGATCAGGGTGGTGGTTGCTGAAGGTTGGGGTGGCCGTGGCAATTTCCTGAAATGAGACAACGAAGTTTGCCACGTCAGTTGACTCTTTCACAAAGATTCCTCTGTAGCTTATGATGCTGTTTGATAGCATTTTGCCCACATTAGAACTTCTTTCAAAATTAGGATCAATCCTCTCAAACCCTGCTGCTTGCTTTATCAACCAAGTTTATGTACTATTCTAAATTCTTTATTGTCATTTCAACGATGTTCATAGCATCTTCACCAGGAGTAGTTTGCATCTCAAGAACCAATTCTCCGGCCAGGTGCGGTGGCTCACCTGTAATCCTAGCACTCTGGGAGGCTGAGGTGGGCGGATTGTTTGAGCTCAGGAGTTCGAGACCAGCCTGAGCAAGAGCGAGACCCCGTCTCTACTAAAAAAAACAGAAAGAAATGATTTGGACAACTAAAAATATATAGAAAAAATTGGCCGGGCATGGTGGCACATGCCTGTAGTCCCAGCTACTCGGGAGGTTGAGGCAGGAGGATCGCTCGAGCCCAGGAGTTTGAGGTTGCTGGAGCTAGTCTGACGCCATGGCACTCTAGCCTGGGCAACAGAGTGAGACTCTGTTTCCAAAAAAAAAAAGAAATAACTTTCTTTGCTCATCTATAGGAAGCAACTCCTCATCTGTTCAAGTTTTATCATGAGAGTGCAGCAATTCAGTCACATCTTCAGGCTCCACTTTTAATTCTAATTTTTTGCTATTTCCACCACAACTACAGTTACTTCCTCCACTGAAGTCATCCATGAGGGCTGCAATCAACTTCTTCCAAACTCTGTTAATGTTGCCATTTAGACCTCTTCCCAGGAATCACAAATGTTCTTAATGGCATCTAGAAAGGTGAATCCAGCCAGGCGAGGTGACACCGGCCAATAGTCCCAGCTACTTGGGAGTCAAGGTGGGTGGATCGCTTGAGCCCAGGCGTTTGAGACCAGCCTGAGCAACCTAGCAAGATCCTGTCTCTAAAAAAAAAAAAAAAAAAAAAAAAAAAAATTAAGTGGGCATGCCTGTAGTTCTAGTTATTTGGAAGACTAAGGCAGGAGGATCACATGAGTCCAAGAGTTTGAGTTTGTCGTGAGTGAGCTATGATCACGCCACTGCACTGTAGCTCAGGCAACAGAGCAAGATCCTGTCTCAAAAAAATAAAAATTAAAAATTAAAAGAAATTAGAATGGTGAATCCTTTCCAGAAGATTTTTAACTTACTTTGCCCAGGTCCATCAGAGGAATCAATATGTATGGCGGCATAGCCTTACAAACTGAATTTCTGAAATAATAAGACATGAGAGTCAAAATTACTCCTTGATCCATGGGCTGCAGAATGAGTGCTGCGTTAGCAGTCGTGAAAACATTAATCTGTTGTACATCTCCATCAGAGCTCTTTGGTGACTAGGTGCATTGTCAATGAGCAGTAATGTTTTGAAAGTAATCCTTTTTTCTGAACAGTAGATCTTAACAGTGGGCTTAAAATAAACCACGTATAAACTGATGTGCTTTCGTCCAGACTTTGTTGTTCCACTGATAGAGCACAGGCAGAATAGATTTAGCGTAATTCTTAAAGGCCCTAGGATTTTCAGAATAGTGAATGAACATTGGCTTCAATTTAAAGTCACCAGCTGCATTAGCCTCTAATAAGAGAGGCAGCCTGTCCTTTGAAGCTCTCCAGCCAGGGATTGCCTTCTGCTCTCTAACTATGAAAATCCTAGTTGGTGTCTTCTTCCAATGTGACTTTTTTGACTACATTGAAAATCAGTTATTTAGTGTAGCCACCTTCATCAATAATCTAAGCCAGATTTTCTGGATAATTTCCTACAGCTTCTACAACAGCACTTGCTTCACCTTACACTTTTATGTTATGGAGGTGGCTTCTTTCTTAAACCTCCTGAGCCAACCTCTGCTAGCTTCAAACTTTTCTTCTGTAACTTCCCCACCTCTCTCAGCTTTCACAGAGTTGAAGAGAGTAAGGGTCTTGCTTTAGATTAGGCTTTAGTTTGAGAGAATATTCTGGTTGGTTTGATCCTCTATCTAGACCTCAAAAACTTTCCCCATATCGGCAATGTCTGTTTCTCGTTCTTATCATTTGAGTGTTCACTGGAGCAGCGCTTTCAATTTGCTTCATGAACTTCTCCTTTGCATCCAAAACTTGGCTAACTGGTGCAAGAGGCCTAGTTTTTAGCCTGTCTTAGCTTTTGATATGCCTTTCTCACTAACCTTCATCATTTGTAGTTTTTGATTTGAACATTTAGAGGCCATCGTTGGGTTATTAATTGGCCTAATTGTATCTCAGGGAATAGAGAGAGAGTTCGGGAACAACCAGTTGGCGAACAGCCAGAACACACACAACATTTATCGATTAAGTTTTCTGTCTTGGATGGGTAAATTCACACCTAACAGATGTGATGCGTACTGTTTGGGAGATGGGCACACTTGTAGCTCTGACACAGGTGGTACAAAGGCAATTTATGTAACCAAAGCATTTGTACCCCCATAATGCTCTGAAATAAAAATAGAATAAAATATTAATAAAAATAACATTTAAAAAAAGTTTTCTGTTGGCCGAGCGCGGTGGCTCACGCCTGTAATCCTAGCTCTCTGGGAGGCGAGGCGGGCGGATTGTTTGAGCTCAGGAGTTCGAAACCAGCCTGAGCAAGAGCGAGACCCCGTTTCTACTAAAATTAGAAAGAAATTAATTGGACAACTAAAAATTCATAGAAAGAATTAGCCAGGCATGGTGGCGCATGCCTGTAGTCCCAGCTACTCGGGAGGCTGAGGCAGGAGGATGGCTTGAGCCCAGGAGTCTGAGGTTGCTGTGAGCTAGGCTGATTCCACGGCACTCACACTAGCCTGGGCAAAAGAGTGAGCCTCTGTCTCAAAAAAAAAAAAAAAAAAGTTTTCTGTCTTATATGGGCACAGTTGGTGGCACTCCAAAATAATTACAATAGTAAATCAAAGATCACTGAACATAGATCACCATAACAGATAAAATAATAATGAAAATTTTGAAATAGCCTGAGAGTTACCAAAATGTGACAGAGAGACATAAACTGAGCACATGCTATTGGAAAAATTGGCACCAATAGACTTGTTTGACACAGGATTGCTACAAACCTTCAATTTGTAAAAAGTACAGTATCTATAAAGAACAAAAGGCAAAGTGCAATAAAATAAGGCATGCCTGTACTTCAGTGTGTATTTCCTAAGATCAAGGACATTCTTTTACATGACCACAATACAATTATGCAAATTGGAAAATTTAATATGATTAAAATTATCTAATATACAGTACATAGTCAAATTTTGCCAATTGTGGCAATAATGTTCTTTAATAGCCATTTCACCTCTAATCCAGGATCCAACCCAAGATCATCCATAGATTTAGTTTCCATGTCTCTTTTATCTCCTTTAATCTGGCATAAATCCTAGTCTTTGTCTTTCATAACATTAATAATTTTGAAGACTATGGTCTAGTCATCTAGACATGTCTACCTCAAATGCAGGTAATGCACTTTCTTGCAAGAACATTACATTATGTTGTGTCCTTTTCAGGATATCATATTAAGAAGTACATAATGTGGGTTCCTCCCATAATTGGTTCCTTTGGATATGATGAACCAAAGTATGGTTAATTTGAACATCTGGTTATGATGGTGTCCACCAAATTTCTCTTAAAGTTATTTTTTTCATCTATGTAATTAATATACAATTTGTGGGGAGTTATTTTGAGACAATATAAATATTATGTTCCTCATGACGTTATCTTCTAGTCTTAGCATCCTTTGATGATTCTTGTCTAAACCAATTGTTTTATTAGGACATAATTCATATATAATAAAATTCATTATTTTAAAATACACAATTCAGTGGTTTCTGTATATTCACAAGGTGGCACAACCATCACCACTATCTAATTCCAGAACATTTTCATCACCCCAAAAAGAAATCCTGCACCCATTAGCAGTCACTCCCCTTTCTCCACTCCTCCCAACCGCTCACTGTGTGCCTCTCTGGATTTGCCTGTTTCAGACATCTCCTAAAAATGGAACCATGCAATACGTGGTCCTTTGTATTGACTTCTTTCACTTAACATGTTTTCAAGGTTCATTCGTGTTGTAGTTTTTAATCGGTATTTCGTTCCTTTTTATGTGCCTAAATCAATTATTACTATGATTCTTGAAAAATGGTGATACTCTAACTACATTTCCATCTACACTTAATTGGTGACATTATTCTCATCGCCCTTTGTCAGAAATCTCTTTAAGAAAACTTGACCGGTGAAATTCATTTTAATAAACAGGAGTCCCTTGCTCTCAAGTCGTTATCAATCTTAGAGAAAAGGGTCGACGACGAGCACCTTTATTGGGGTTTACAGGCTCTTCCCTCACTCCTACTTCAAGAGCACCATGTTGGGCTCTCTCCGCCTGTTATCCCACAGGCTCCTCCTCCTTCCTCCAGGTGCCCCCCTCCCCGGAGGCTGCGGGAGGAGGAAGTGACGCACCGGAACTGTCCCTGTTCCCCTTGCCGTGGGGGAAGGAATCAAACCCCCAAGATGGCGGCGGCGTCGGAGGAGCGGATGGCAGAGGAAGGAGGCGGCGGCCACGGCGACGGCGGCTCCTCTTCGGCCGCCAGCTCTGCCCAGCGACAGCCCCCACCGCCCCCGTCCCAGCCCCCGCAGCCGGGGTCCCAGGCGCCCCCAACACCGGCGCTGGCTCCGGACCAGCTGCCTCAAAACAACACGCTGGTGGCGCTGCCCATCGTAGCCATCGAGAACATCCTCAGCTTTATGTCCTACGACGAAACTAGCCAGCTCCGCCTGGTGAGGCCCCCGCGGGACCCCCGCCTCCCTCTCCCCTGGACCGAGGTCTGGGGAGGGGAGGAGAGGGGAGCGCGTTCCCCGGGGAGGGAGCCCCCGCGAGCGCCAGCCGGCTCCAGACCCCGGAGCGCGCCCCTCCCGTCCTGAACTCTTCCTCGGCGTCTGTCAGCAGGAGTGGGCTGGTTCCCTCTTGCACCCTGGCTGCGGGCTGGGGGCGACCTGCTGAGGGAACTTCACCTTGGGGGGCTCCTTGCCCGCTGCCTGGGAGCCGGCCCGCGGCGGAGGCGTATCGGAGTTGGGCTGTCCACCTTCCACCCCGCCGTGTGTGGACCCCCAAGGGCTCTTGTCTCCTGCCTTTTGTATACCGCCTTCCTTCCTCCAGCCCGGGTTGGGGAAGAAAACTCAAAAGTAGGCAAATGATCCCAACCAGATTTGTTTTGCAAGAATAACGTATCGTTCCCCCAACCACCCCAAGTTTCCTTGTTCGAGAAGATAAAGTAGGGTTGCTCAGTTCCGCCAGAATCCTGGTAGAGGTTCTGAAGAATTAGAACGTGTTTCCGTGGCCTTAACCCCAGCGACCTAGTTGGCCACTAAAGTAGAGCCCTGGGAATTGACCATTTCGGCTTTATCTCACTCTTGACACTTCCCATCCATAGTAAAGCTACTTGCCCCTTAACAGGGGCTTTTTCTCTTGCACTTCATTTCCTAAGTAGTGATTTTCGCCCACCCGCCAGCTTTAGGAGAGGTTTATTTGTACCTTCAAATCACAGTAGTCCAGTCCATGATTTTTAAAAACAATGAATTTGCCATTGGGATTTTACTTCACTCCGGAGGTTCGATGAAGTCTTAGTTTAGTCAAATATTTTGCTTCCTTTCAGTGAATTTATCTTGAAGTGGTAAAATTGAAGGAGGTGGACATTTTGAAGTGATTGCAAACTGATTCTGTGTAGAAGGGAAATCTGTGCTCGAGATTGTTTTTAAGAGGACAAAGACATATTTCCGAATGTGCTGTGTATAGCATTTTCTTATTAATCAATATGCCATATTTTAGGTTTATACTCCAGTTTAAAATTGATTATAATTGCATTTTTGAAGAAAATAATACTTATTTGTAAAAGAAAGCTTATTAATTCAAACTGATGGCCAATTTTTTTGTTGTCAACATAGCAGTTCAACCATGCCAGTCTGCAAGATGGAAAATTTCTGCAGTTGAAAATAAATATTTCAAAATTCGTTCTTCCTGAATTTCCAAAACATTTCTTCTTAAAATTTCATGTAGAATCTTAAATATTTCTTCATATTTTTACCAAGAATGTTGTTTGATCAAAATTCACACTGTACATTCAGGGAGGGGATTTGGAAATTGAGCATAACATTTGATTGAATTGAGCCATTCAGCCAGACAATGGCTTCTAAAAGCTTGGAATGTCCACAGTTCTGTTTTTTAAGTGCTGAGGAAAACTGGTTTTTTGTTTGTTAGTCATTTGCTTTTATAAAATTAAAATATTTTTTAAAGGGGGGGAACTATCCTATCCTAACCAGAGGTAAACCACCATTTATTAATTAATTTTTAAATTTAAAATTCTTAATTTTTAAGCCGTTATCTCTTGCCTTTTAAGGTTACAAATTTATAATTTCAAATGTTGATTTTTTTTTTATAAGGAGTCCCTTCTATACCACAGCCCACCCCCAGGAAAAGATTCTGCCCCTCCACATTTGCAAATGTGGTATTTTCGTAATGGGGAACTGTTATTCTTTAATTCTTAACTAGATTAAATGGATAATCTTTTGGAATTTGGAAGCGTCTTTGGTGTGGAAGGTACAATTCAGGTTAACATAAAAGAAAGATGTTCTTTCTTGCCACTAGGTGTCAGCATTAATTTAATTATGTTCATTTTCTGCAATTGGCAGTTGAGACAGTTCCTGGTAGATGATTCTTTCTGTGCCTTTTCAGTGTAAGTGGCCATTTACACCTAAAGAATTGTTTGCCAAAGAATCAAGGGACTTTAGTATATATACTGCTATCTCACATATAAACTATATAGTCCCTTTCATTGTAAGTATTTTTTTAGTGCCATTAAGACTAGATATGCTTGGAAGGGAGTAATATTAATTAAGAACAGAATTAGTTTTCATAAAGCTAAATGGCAGCTATTTGGTAGCTGATGAGCTAGTTTATGTGTTGTTCAGGTGTTTGGAGTTTTTCTTTCCTGACCAGTTTATTTACTTGTTAGGACTCAGGTCCTATTGTTAGCATCTAACTTAGGGTACAGGTACACAATTCATGTACTTCCTGCTCTGTATTTTCTTTAAAATATATGCTCTAAATTGATTGCTACAATATTTTTCAATTATTTGTGCAGTTTAGTTGATAATAGTCTTTGCTTCCTGTTACATGAATAATTGAAATTTTACTCCCATCCAATGTTTTCCACGGGGGTTGTCTGAATGCCTTATTAAATTGGATTTTTTTCCTCTGGCCATTGACTATTGATCCAGAAGTGTACCCAGAGCCTGGACCTCCTGGTGTTACAAAAATTGTTTCTTAAATAGTTAACTCTACCAATATAAAATTACCTTGCTGAACACAATCTTTGAAGTGACAAAATGTGTACTTTGAGTTGTTTTTCCTGTAAAACAGATAAATTTGTGCTGATACAGCTTTAGTATGTCACCCAGGCCCTCTTGACAGGTTTGTGAGAGACTTTGAAACAAGTGGCAAAGGTTAATAAGCGAGTTGCTACCCTTAGGGAGCCGATCAAAGCTAACTTTGAGCCTCTAACTTTGGCTCGTGGGCACAATATTCTAACCCACTGAAAAATAAGTACAGGAGGCTTTAAAAAGATATTTTGGAGAGATACTATCAAATTTTTCCCTCTTTGGTTCAAGTGGAGCACCTATAAATTTAAAAGAATCCTGTTAGTGCTTCAGAATATGAATTCGACTAAAGTTTAAGTTGAGAATTCTTACTATCTGGGATGAAATTTTCTACTCAGCAACAAAATACATAAAATGTGCTTTTGCCCCAAAATATTTCTCTAGAGCACTCTAGCTAGTTAAATGTTAGCTATTTATAGTTCCTTTTACATCTTTTCTTCGAATATGTTAGAAAATTCCAGTTATAGAATGGGGTGATTGGTAGGAAATATGAAGGAAAATGAGGAACCCTTACTTCCTTTTCTTTTTAAGTAGGCAAGCTGTCTTCCTCATATCTCTCATTCTGTAGCAAGAGTTCTCAAATTTTTGTATCAGGACATCTTTACACTATAAAAAGTTATTGGAGATTCTAAGAGCTTACCTTAGAAGATTCTAGAAAACACAAATATTCCATTGGCTATAAGAACAATAATGTCGTCACAAGTCCTGTTGCTTCTGGAAAATTCCACTGGATACTTGTGAGAGAATGAGTACAAAAGGCAAATAACTTCTTAGTATTATGAGACTAGTTTGGCTGTGCAGACCCCCTGAAAGTTTCTTGGGAACCCCAGGGGTTGCAGTTATTACAGAAAATACACTCTATTGCTGATTTTTGGCTTTTTCTCTCATCATCTCTTCTTCAGGCTGTTGAGTTTATTAAAGAGTATATAAGTACAGGTAAGAAATTACAATCTCTTGGGGACAGTTCATTGTTCCTGCTAATTCTGGTCTCACAGAGTGAAGGGGTTCAATCCATAACCTTTTCCACAGTGTTGTCATTGAGACAGAACGTACACACCTCCCTTGAGTGCACTTACAAAATGCCAGGATAACAAAAACAAAGATAGTAAATATGAGAATGTTGAGGTTAATCAGGAGGATTTAATTAGGAAAGACTTCCTCAAGATAATAAGTTTTTATCTAGTTAGTAAAGGTGGAAGAACATTCCCAGCAGAAAAAATAATGTATAAATGATATGTAAAGTAATAAAGTAATTGGAGGAAGCTGACTTAGAAGAACTAAGATGAGCTTGAATTTGAGTTTGTGAAGTTTTAAATCTATCTCTTTCCTACCCCCCCCAACTTTTTTATTTCACAGACCAGTTACATTTAAACTATTTTTGAGAACCTCCGGAGTTGACAACTTTTGGTAGGGGGAGCAAGTAAGGATATTAAAAAAAAAATAAAACAACTTCCATCTCTTATAATCATTTCATAAAAGAGGCATACTTTGGTAAACTCTGAGTAGTATAAATTCTTAATAAGATTGAAGAAAGTACTACGTTAAAAGGATAGCCTATGTATATATAAATCCAGTTTCATGGTGATTGAGGCTATGAGCAAAAGATAACCTTTGATAGAAGTTTTCCCCAACCGCCTATTTCTGTCATCTTGCACTTCAAATTGATTGAAACAGACATCAAACTTTTTAGTTTCCCAAATGTCTCCAGCCTCTCCAAGCACGTTTTATCCTGTTTTCCCTCTCCTAGAAAATATCTATCCCTTCCACATACATACCTTAAGTGTTACTATCTCAGTGAAGCCTTCTGTGATTTTTATGTGAAATTTATTCAGGTTGTATTTGTAAGTTCCCATTACATCATTTACTTAATACATTGGAATTATCTTTAGAAGAGCCTGTTTTCCAACCAAATTTAAGCTTCACAAGGGTGGGAACATATCCTTTCATCATGAATCCTTACTGCCTTAGATAGTCTCTGATACAATATAATACTCAGTATTTGTTAAATAAATGAAGTAGTTCTTAAAAGATTTCACTGCTTTTGAGTAAACAATGGAAAATATATGTCATTGTGAAATAAAAGTGTTTTCTGTATTATAATAGTGCTGAAAATCAGTTGTTTAATATTTACCTCCAACAGATTAGAAATTTTAATTTTTAAGCTTTTAGCTCACCTCAGAAGGTCTTCAGCATTTTACAAGATCATTCTAAAAATGAAAAAAGAAAACTATGAGAATAAAGATTAATTGATAAGGTGATCTGAAGCCAGTATGTAATTAACAAGAGCCATTTATAATAGTGCATAAAGGCTCCTTTTGTTTTAGTCAACACTCAATTCCTTTCTTGTTCTTTTTTTTTTTTTTTTAAGAGATGAGGTCTTACTCTTGCCCAGGCTGAAATGCAGCGGTGTGATCATAGCTCACTATAACCTTGAACTCATGAGCTCAGGTGATCCTTCTGCCTCAGCCTCCCAAGTAGCTGGAACTACAGGCATGTGCCACCACACCTGTCTAATTTTTCTTATTTTTTATAAAGACAGGGTCTCACTGTGTTGCCCAGGCTGGTATCAAATTGGCCCCAGGCAGTTCTCCTGCCTCAGCCTCCCAAAGTGCTGGGATTATAAGCATGAGCCACCATGCCCAGCCCTCAATTCCTATATTAATGAGAATAATGGTAGACCTAATCAAAAACTGAAAACAATCAGAAGGTTTTCTTTTTGACTTTTAGGGTACATTGTAGGAATCCTGGGAACAGACTTTTCTTCCTAATTATTTTGCTCAGGTTAATATTAAAATGAGTTTATATTTTCTTTCCAAGTGAGTATCTAGGGAAGATACTCAGAGAATTCAAATTTTGTTGTAATTCTATGTAGAGATAATTGAGAATTACATATACGTGTTGTATATGCACACACACACACACAGTATAGTAATACAGGTGATCTTAGGCAATCCATGTAAGGTAAGTAGAATTTTTTATGGAGGCTTAGAATATTCTTATGGAAGAAGTGGCAAGTTGTATCCATATTTAGGTGAGAGAAATTAAGATGAGTTCACTGAAAAAGCAAATAGGATAAGAGAAGAGCCAAATGGTTTTGGCTAATTCATTATTCATTTTTTAAATGCTTTTTCATCCATCATTAACTTTTTGCCACATTTGCTTTATTTCTTTTGCGCTCATTCTCTCTCTAAATGTGTTTGTGCATGTATCCCACCCACATATTATTTGTTTTACTAAACCATTTGAAAGTAAGATGTAAATAGAGTGATACAATATTTCACCCCTAAATACTTCTTTTATATAGCCAGTGTCATCACTTCCAAGGGATTTAACACTACAGTTAATACTTTCATTTCTCAAAACATCCTTTATAGCTCTTTGGAGGGCAGGTGTCTTGAATCTAATAAAGGACTGGTCTCTTTAATCTAGAACATTGCCCCCACCTTTTTCATTCTTTCAGGCCATTGACTTTTTGAAGAATCCAGGCCGGGTGGCTTATGAAATGTTCTATGATTCAGATTTGTCTGATTTTTTTTTTCCCTCATGAGTCACTTTAGGATTTTGAACCTTGGAAGAATTATAGGAAGATCTTGGTCTAGCTTCATTTGTCTAAACTTTAGCAGTGTGGGGAGAATGCCTATTAACGTCCTTAAAGTCCCTTATTACCTCAAGAAGTCCTACTTTTTAGAATGGTACCAACAGTTTCTTTAACAACAGAGACTCTCAGAATAATTATTGGGCCAGGCACGGTGGCTCACGCCTGTCATCCTAGCACTCTGGGAGGCTGAGGCGGGTGGATTGTTTGAGCTCAGGAGTTCGAGACCAGCCTGAGCAAGAGCAAGACCCCGTCTCTACTAAAAATAGAAAAATTAATTGGACAACTAAAAATATATAGAAAAAATTAGCTGGGCATGGTGGCGCATGCCTGTAGTCCCAGCTAGTCAGGAGGCTGAGACAGGAGGATCGCTTGAGCCTAGGAGTTTGAGGTTGCTGTGAGCTAGGCTGACGCCACAGCACTCTAGCCTGGGCAACACAGTGAGACTCTGTCTCAAAAATAAATAAATAAATAAATAAGGATGATTATCGGATTATCCTATGGATCACTAAGGACACAAATTAGAAGATCTGGATTCTCAGTTTGAGTTTTCCCACTGAAAAGCTGAGTGACACTGGATAAATCACATGATTTCCTGAGGCCCCAGTGTTTTTACTTTAAAAGGAAAGGAAAGGTTCTGATCTTTAAGCTTCTTTCAATTCAGAAGTCTGATAAACAGCCTCATCTTGGCCAGGCGTGGTCGCTCATGTCTATAATCCTAGCTCTCTGGGAGACCGAGGCGGGTGGATCATTTGAGCTCAGGAGTTCGAGACCAGCCTGAGCAAGAGCGAGACCCCATCTCTACTAAAAAAAATAGAAAAAAATTACTTAGCTAAAAATATATAGAAAAAATTAGGCGGGCATGGTGGCACATGCCTGTAGTCCCAGCTACCCCGGACGCTGAGGCAGGAGGATCGCTTGAGCCCAGGAGTTTGAGGTTGCTGTGAGCGAGGCTGACACCACGGCACTCGAGCCCGGGCAACAGAGTGAGACTCTGTCTCAAAAAAAAAAAAAAAGAAAAAAAAAAGCCTAATCTTTAATGTTAGCTTCTGAATTATTTGGAGAAAAACATAGAGTTCTCAATCATTTGAAAACTATAGAGCACCAAATGAATACATTTTTTAAGTTGGGTTTCATTTACAATATTTCCTTGATTCTAAGATATAAGTAGTTTCATATTTTAACCTTTTTGAAATCAGAATGCATCTTGATCAATTTGTATATATATTATTGTGGCAGTCTTGTCTTTTTTTTTCTCCCCCCCAGAAGAGCTTTTATTAAATTGATAACATGTTTTAAAGTCTTTACAGTATCTTACACAAAATCAAAGAAGTTTAGTGTACCATATTTCAAGGTGTCTGAGAAAAATAAAATGCTGCCAATTATAAGACATTATATATTTTAAGCCTATTCCACTGTCAAATATTTTAAAATGTGCATCATAGAATGGGTTAAGGCTTAATATTAAAGGTTAGATTTAACAGGAAAATCATGGGTTTAAGGAATTTATAGCATATGAGTCTTGCATTATTAAGAAGGGCCATGGTGGCACAACAAATCTAAAAAAATTTCTAAACAAATAAAAGTGAAGAAAGTTTGTTATTACTGACTACTTAAGTAAGGAAATGTTAAAAAGGATAAACATGGTATTTTAAATTCTGAAGTAATTGTTAACAAACTAAGAAGAACCACATGTGTTCTCTAATGCTAGAACAGCAAGTAACAGAAGGACCCAAGTTAAAACTTTTTATTGTACAATGATTTATTCCATTAGTTCCCTTTTGTTTTTATAGTGTATATTTTTCCTAATCTTTGAGTGCCCTGATAGTTTTTTACATAGTCATCATCATTGTATGTTAAGCTCTGGAATTTTATTTTGCTGTCTTAGGTAAATTGCCAAATTGCTAAGATTTTTATTTTGTTTTAATAACTGGGGAAATAAAATTTCTTCCCTTTAACCATGGAAAATTATTAAAATACCCCCAAATTTAGAGCTGCACTTTAAATAAGGTAATTTTGAGTTGCAAGTTAGCATATATTCTCAGCAGTTATCAGCTTACCTTGGGGAAATTTAGTATATTTCTATTTTCCAAAAGTCACTTTGCTTTTTTCTGAATCCTAAAGAAAATATGTATGATCTTGTATGTTTTTATGTAATTGGTCAATAAGTACTCATTGAACATTCATGAATGGAAGAGAACCATATTAAATACTGCTGTTTTTTTCTTACAATATTGACTGATGCTAAAATCTTTCTTTCTGTTTTTCGTTTTTGAGACAGGCTGTCACCGTGTTGCCAAGGCTGGAGTACAGTGACAGGCGCAGTCACAGTGCACTACAGCCTCAAATTTGTGGCCTTAGGCCACTCTCCCCTCAGCCTCCAAAGTAGCTGGGACTACAGACACACACCACTGCACCAAGCTATGCTTGCTTATAATCTTGTTTTATAGAGATAGAGTCTCTGTCACCCAGGCTGGAGTGCAGTGGCACAATCATAGCTCTCCAGCCTCAAACTCCTGGGCTCAAGTGATGCACCAGCCTCAGGCCCTGGGTAGCTGGAGCTACCAGCGTGTACCACCATGCCCAGCTTATGCTTAAAGTTTTTGATGTTGGCTTTTGTGGTGCTTTTCTAATTTATCTTTGTGACCTTCTATTTTATTTTATCAGCTTTTAACCATAAATATCAGTTGAGGCTCCATTTATAAGCCTTTATTTTCTTACCTTTCACTTCTTCATCTGGGATTCATCTATATTAATTTTAGCTATCTCCAGGGAAATTGCTGTAACCCTATCTTTACTCCTTGTATTACAGTGCTAACAGAAGGTGACCAACCAGCTTCCCCAGGATCAGATCTTTCAAGAGATGGGTGGTCTTTTTCTTTTAAAGTTATTTCTCATTATCTTCTGATTTTCCTGCTCAAGACATGGGTGATTGTATACCTCCCAGCTTTGCCCACACATCTGATCTATCTATAGAAGTAGTTTGCTTGCTCATGGCTTGTTCATTCCAGACTTTGTGCCTTTGCACACACCATCACCTCTAACTCAGCAGTCTTTGTCCTCTCTTCCTTCAAAGCCTAATTCAAATGTTTTGACATGTGTCTTCTTCCCTAATTGACCATATCTGTTCAATTTGTATATTCTTAGTCTCATCACCCAATCAATATCTATATGCTTAATACTAGTCTGCATTCATTCAGTGAGTTTCTAGATTATTATTATATTGTAAAAGATATCCAAACCCGAGAAGTTAGCTAGATTCAGTGTAGCAAAACTCTTGTGTAATAAAATATATTATACCCTGAAATTGTTGTAGTAGTAATTGACCTTAATTTTCTCTTTGTAAATATATTGCTGCAAAAAACATATTTCATCTCAGAAATTATCAACAAAGTTATAGAGTCTACAGAGACAAGAAGTGTTTTTCGACAAGGTAGTATTAATGGGTGCCTTGCGTTTTTTTAAATCTATCCATCTGATGATTTAAGACATCAAATAGGTCAGGCGCAATGGCTCACGCCTGTAATCCTAACACTCTGGGAGGCCAAGGCAGGAGGATCGTTTGAGCTCAGGAGTTCGAGACCAGCCTGAGCAAGAGCGAGACCCCGTCTCTACTAAAAAAAATAGAAATTAGCTGAACATCTAAAAATATATAGGAAAAAAAGAAAGAAAAAAAATCAAATAGTTTTAACAATAACAAAAAATAGTTTATACAATCCCCAATTTTTTTTTTTTTATTTTTATTTTTTGAGACAGTCTCACTCTGTTGCCTGGGCTAGAGTACTGTGGCGTCAGCCTAGCTCACAGCAACCTCACACTCCTGGGCTCAAGCGATCCTTCTGCCTCAGCCTCCAGAATAGCTGGGACTGCAGGCACGCGCCACTGTACCCGGCTAATTTTTTCTATTTTTAGTTGTCTGGCTAACTTCTTTCTATTTATTCTAGAGACGGGGTCTCGCTCTTGCTCAGGCTGGTCTCGAACTCCTGACCTCAAGCGATCCTCCTGCCTCGGCCTCCCAGAGTGCTAGGATTATAAGCGTGAGCCACCGCACCTGGCCATGATCCCCAATTTTTATTTCCCAGAGGCCCCACTTTCAAGTCTTTTGTCTGATTTTCTTTTATTTGGTATTATCTGTTGACTTTCTGCTATCAAGGTTGAGAATTTAGCCCTCTTTATTCCCCTCATTTCACACACACAGACACTGCCTTTTTCTTCTTCCAATAGCACAGTAAAAGTTTATTTTTTCCTCACATAAAGTTCAATACTGGTGTTTGTGACAGTGTGGTTATTCAGGATGAGGGCACTGGTTCTCAAAACGTGATCCAGCGACCCCAGAGGAGTCCCAAGATATTTTAGAGGGACTGTAAAATCTAAAATATTTTTGTTACAGTATTAAGGTCTTATTTGCGTTTTTCACTCTTATTCTTCCACAAGTACATGTGGGTTTTCCCAGTAGCTATGTGACATGTAATGATGTCATCACACTGGATAGCTCATGAAATGTGCGCTTATATGTTCTTACGTTTTCTAGAATTTTCTAAGGTAAGAATACATCAATTTAGATTGAATGCAGAAGCAGATATGAAAATTCACCTGTGTTCTATTAAATTACATATGAAAGAACTTTGCAAAAATGTAAAATAATGCCATTCACTAAATATTTTGTTACGGAAAAAAGTTATTTTTCTCTAAAAATATGTATGTTAATATGGGTTTATTGGCTTTTTTTTCAGTAAACACTGAACAAATGTTGATAACTGGTTTAGTTTAGTTAGAAATAGATTCTACCATATTTTAGAATATCACTTATTTTGAAATTAAAAAGAACTGTTTTTCTTAATACCTTTCATTTAGCATGCTGTGGTTTAGGAAGTGTTTGGTATTTGATAGTAGAATATTAAAGCCTTCACGAGCTTCAACCCGTTTGCCAGAATTTTTGTCAGCCCTATAGTCTCAGGAGAAAAAAAAAAACTTATATCAAGAGTTTCAGGCCAGGCACAGTGGCTTATGCCAGTAATCCTAGCAGTTTGGGAGGCCACAATGGAAGGATTGCTTAAGGCCGGTAGTTCAAGACAAGCCTGGGCAACATAGCAAAACCCCATCTCTACAAAAAAAAAAAAAAAAATAGAAAAATTAGCCGGGCATGGTGACACGTGCTTGTAGTCATAGCTGCTTGTTGCTGGAGCCCAGGAGTTGGAGGTTGCAGTGAGCTATGATGACACCACTGCACTCTAGCCCAGGCAATACAGAGAGACCCTGTCTCAGAAAAAAAAAAGTTTCAGTCAGGCACGGTGGCATGTGCCTGTAGTCCCAGTTGCTGGGGAGTTCGAGGCTGCAGTGAGCTGTGATCACACCACTGCATTCCAGCCTGAGCAACAGAGCAAGACCCTCTCTCAAAAAACAAAACAATAAGCCAGACATGGTGGCTCACTCCTATAATCCTAGCACTCTGGGAGGCTGAGGCGTGAGGATCACTTGAGGTCAGGAGTTCAAGACCAGTCCAAGCAAGAGCGAGACCCCGCCTCTACTAAAATAGAAAAATTAGCCGGGCGTGGTAGCGCGCCCCTGTAATCCCAGCTACTTGGGAGGCTCAGGCAGGAGGATCGCTTGAGCCCAGGAATTTGAGGTTGCTGTGAGCTAGATGACAGAGCAAGACTCCGTGTCAAAAAAAAAAAAAAAATTCCCAACTACTTGGGAGGCTGAGGTGAGAAAATTGCTTGAGGCCAGGAGTTGGAGACCAGCCTAGACAGGATAGCAAGATCCTGTCTCTAAAAACTGAAAAAGATTAGCCAGACATGGTAGTGTGCACCTATAGTCCCAGCTATTTGGGAGGCTGAGGTGGAAGGATTGTTTTTCATTTCAACAGGTGTTTGTCGAGCATTCATGCTTGGGTGCTGTGAGAGATGGAAAGAAAAATAAGACAGTCCCTAACTAATTGGCTTAGCTTTGAAAGAGTTTTATCTCAGTGTCTCGTACTTCAGCATCCACCTCTGTGAAGTGAGAATTAACCTTCAGGTTGACGACTTTGAGTCTCTGTGGAATTCTCAGTGATCAAATAGCATACGTATTTTATACTAGATATAATTAAGATAAGAAAGGTGCTAGGATATCTCAGAAATGTAACAAATATATGGAGTAAACTTTTCAAATTAACCCTAAGATAAAATTTATTAAACTAACAATTTTATGTAGCACTTTAGAGTTCACCATGTGACTTAGCATATTTTTTTTCATTTAATCCTAATGATATCCCTGTGATTTAGATACTCTCTATATTTTACAGATGGTGGACACAGGCTTCCAAATGGTAGCTCACTTGCACCAGAATGCATATAGGTTGGACTCAAATTTAGATGTTCTGAATTCTGATTCTGTGCTTTTACTATATAAAAACACCATATTCCTTAAGGATTCAAAGTAGTTGATGTTCTGCTGCATGTGTTAAGATATTTTGAAGGGTATAACATTATCTAGTAAAAAAGCTTTTTCATTATAAACTCTCCGTAGTTAACCAAAATCAATAAGAAGAAATAAATAAGAATTTGTGAGAGGTTAAACTCAAATTTAGATCTACATTTTTGGCTAAAAGGGAATTTTTCTTTTTTCAAAAACTATTAAAAACCTTTAAATATGTTGTACTGATCTTCAGGACTATGGTCTCTGACCATAATAGTGGGAATACATTCAGAAAATTCAACAAACACCTAAAGTAAATGATACTTTTTTGCCTACCCTTTATATTAATTTCTTAATAAGATATCACAGGCGTTAACATGGTATAAGGAATTCACTCACAGATACTGATTCAAAGATTCAAACAGCACACTGGGGAACAACACTAACACAGAATTTCAGTGATCAGTTATGGATATCAGTTAATTGTTATTAATTTGGTTATTGATTTTTTTTCTATTCTTTCTTTCCATAGGTTTGTAAAAGAATGGACTTGGTCTGCCAGAGAATGTTGAATCAGGGATTTCTGAAAGTAGAAAGATACCATAATCTATGTCAGAAACAAGTTAAAGCACAACTCCCAAGGTATGTTATGACTAGCAGTGAAAATAATTTACAGTTGAGCGTTTTGTTTTTTTGTTTCTTGATTTTTTTTTTTTTTTAATCTCAGGGTTTACATGGTCATTGATTTTCAAGTTTTTGTAGCAAAAGGCACACAGATCACAATGTGCTTTTCTATTGTGGTTTGTCCTCTCTCACCATTTTGTTGAATATTTTACTGGAGGTTCTAACCAAGGAAATTAGGCAAGAAAATGATATAAAAGGCATCCAAATGGGAAAGGAAGAAGTAAATCTCTCTCTCATATACAGATGATATGATCTTGTATATAAGGAACACACTAATTGATTATTAAGGCTGGTAAGTTCAGCAAGGATACAGGATATAAGATTGATATACAGAAATCAATTGTATTTCTCTATACTAGCAATGAACAATCTGAAAATGAAATTTAAAAGACAATTTTATTTACAGTGGTGTCAAAAAGAATAAAATACATAGTAATAAATATAACAAAAGAAGTCTAAGAACTTATACACCAAAAACTACAAAACATTGAAAGAAATTAAGGGAGACTTAAATAAATGGAAAGATATTTTATGTTCATGGATTTGAAGACTTCATATTGTTAAGATGGCCGTACTCCCCAAGTTAATCTAAACTTTCAGTGCAGTCCCTATAAAAATCCCAGCTGCCTTTTTTTTTTTTTTTTTTTTTTTTTTTACAGAACTTGACACACTGATCCTAAAATTCTTGGGAGAATGTAAGAAACTGAGAATAACCAAAGCAATCTTGAAAAAGGAGAACGATGTTGAAGGACTAACACTTCACAATTTCAAAACTTACTACAAAGTTATAATAAAACAGTATGGTACTGGCAAAGGAATAGACATCAAGAGCAACAAATTAGAATTGAGAATCTGAAGAAAACCCTTATATTTTTAGTTGATTTCAACAAGGATGCTGAGACAGTTCAATGGGGGAAAGAATAGTGTTTTCAACAAATGACGCTGGGACACTGGATCTCTAATATGAAAGAAAGGAGTAGGACCCTCCTCAGTCCGTATACAGAAATTCTCTGAAGAGGGGTCATAGACCCAAGTGTAAATGTCAGCCCTGTACTATAAAACCTTTAGAAGAAAATAGAATAAATCTTCGTGAGCTTGGATCAGGCAATGGTTTCTTAGGTATGACACCAAAAGCACAAATAGCAAAAGAAAAAAGCAGGCAAATTGGACTTCCTTAAAATTTAAAACTTTAAGCTGAGCACGGTGGCTCCCACCTGTGATCCTAGCACTTTGGGAGGCTGAGGCAGGAGGGTCACTTGAGGTGAAGAGTTAAAGACCAGCATGGGCAACATAGTAAGACTTTGTTGCTACAAATTTTTTTTTTAACTTTTGCAGCTCAAAAGACACCATTAAGAAAGTGAACAGACAACCTACGAAATGGGAGAAAATATGTGCAAATCATACATCTGATAAGGGACTTGAATCCAGATTATATGAGGAGCTCTTACAACTCAACAATAAAAAGACAACCCAATTTAAAAGTGGGCAAAGGATTTGAATAGACATTTTTCCAAAGAAGATAGCTAATGGCCAATAAGCACATGAAAGATACTTAGCATCATTAGGGAAATGCAAATCAAAACCACCAGGAGTTCAAAGACCGGTGTTAGGCTAAAAAGAAAAAAACCCACCAGGAGATAATGCTTTACACCCACTAGAATGGCTAAAATAAAAAAGACAGAAAATTTTGGGGAGAATGTGGACAAATTCGAATCCTCATATGTTACTGGTGGGAATGTAAGATGGCACAGCCACTTCAGAAAACAGTTCGGCTGTTTTCAAAAAGTTAAGCATAGAGTTACCGTATGACCCAGCAGTTTCACTGCTAGGTATATACCCAAGAGAAATGGAAACATAACGTTCACACAAAAACTTGTACACAGATGTGTTCAGCAGAATTATTTATAATAGCCAAAAAGTAGAAACAACCCAAGTGTCCATCAGCTGATGAATAGGTAAACAAAGTGATGGTCTATCCATGTAATGGAATATTATTCAGCAATGAAAGGTACATGCTACAACATGAATGAACCTTGGGAACTGTGCTAAATGAAAGAAGCCAGAAACAGAAGGCCACATAGTATATAATTCTGTTTATCTGAAATGTTCAGATTAAGCAGATCCATAGAAACAGAAAGTAGATTAGTAGTTGCCAAGATCTGGGAGAATGGGAGTGACTGATAATGGTTATGGGCTTGCTTTTTATGGTGATGAAATGTTCTGAAATTAGATAGTGGTAGTAGTTGTACAACTCTGCGAATATACTAAATACCACTAAATTGTACACTTTAAAATAATTTTATTATATGTGAATTATTTCTCAAATAGTTAAAAAAGTTTAAAGGTGCTATATTTTATGGGCAAAAAAACATAGTCTCTTGCCTGTATGTCCATGTGTAATTCTTTCATTTATATAATTTCTCTGACTCTAACTAATAGCCATCAGGCTTGATAATAGCCAAAAAATAAAACAAAGCAACAAGAAAAAATTCTTTTTTAAAGTTTTTTCTAAATATTTTGTCAATGAGTACTAGTTGTTGGCAAGGATTTCTGAGCATAGTGATTCATTCCTCATTACAGTTAAATTACAACCCAGTTGTAGATTTCTAAACTAACATGTAAAAGTTAGGCTATTTCATTAAGGCATTTTGATTGCTTAACATTTTAGTCCATGGTATTGCTTTAATGGTTGCTTTTTTAAATTGTTGTCATAGGAGAGAGTCAGAAAGGAGAAACCACTCATTAGCTCGTCATGCAGACATTCTTGCTGCTGTTGAAACAAGGCTGTCACTATTAAATATGACTTTCATGAAGTATGTGGATTCAAATCTCTGTTGCTTCATCCCAGGAAAGGTAAAATAGAATTGCTTACCTAGAACAGCTGGATTGCCCTGTGTGAATGTATTTTGAAGTTATAAAGTGATTTTTGAAATGTTAGAATCGTTCCTACTTCTCTGAATGAGTTTTTATGAATGGGTTTCTTTAGCTTCTATACAGCTGTCAATATAAATATATATCATTTATGTGATCTTCATATTTAAAATTCTAAATAAGAAATATGCAGTAGAAGTCCTAATATTCTTTTTTTTTTTTTTTTTGAGACAGAGTCTCACTGTGTTGCCCAGGCTAGAGTGCCGTGGCGTCAGCCTAGCTCACAGCAACCTCAAACTCCTGGGCTCAAGCAATCCTTCTGCCTCAGCCTCCCGAGTAGCTGGGACTACAGG
>CAUYSK010049909.1:0-29309 GCA_963575035.1 Avahi laniger | reverse complement strand
TTAGAGGACCCCTCCCACCTTGCCCATTCCTGGCCTTCAGGGCAACCAACCCCATGTTCAATCAGGGCCCTCACGCCTTCCTCCTGCCCACCAGGCTTCCCCGTGCCTGTGAGGCCAGATGTGCACAGCCTTTCCAGCCAGATCCAGACTGGAATGCGGGCTCTGCCACTGACTTCCTTGCTGTGTGTCTTTAGGCAAGTGCTCAACCTCTCTGAGCTTTAATTTCTTTATTATATTTAACAAAATGATATATAATGATAACAACCAGACTGGTTGCTGTAAGAATTAAAGAAAATACAATATCGTAGAATTGTGAAAACACATATTTGGGAAATGTTGCTTCAAACACAAGAAACGCTGGAAGTTTCCAATTTTGAAGAGACCTTCTGTTTCCAGCAGAGTATTCACGTTAAAGGAAGCCAGGTAGGCGAGATGAGGTGGTGTGGAGTAGGAGAACATCACAGACGTCAGTCAAATGTTCGGAGTCACAGTTCCAGCTCTGCCCTTTGTCAAGGCTCCTGGCCTCTTCTCTGCCTCAGCTGCCTTATCTGTAAAATGGGAGAGATCGTAGTATGCCTATAAGAGCGCTCTGAAGATTTCCATGTATTCAGGCAAAAAATAACGTATTCACTGAACACCTGCTCTGTGCCAAGCACTTCTGCAGGCCCTGGAGACAGAGCACGAACAAACACACAAGGTTCCTCACATTGTAATGGGGGAGACAGACAGCAGACAAGGAAAGAAATAAGCAAACCAGATAACTGTGGCTGGCGCTAAGTGCTCGGAAGAATTAAAGCAAGGTGTGTGACAGCCAGTCCCCGTGGAGGGCGCTCACTTGGACTGGGTAGCCCAGGAGAGGGAATCTACAGAACAAGCCCAGAATCGGGTCCGTCTCATAATAGGTGCTCAGTAAATGGTACAGTGTTGACCGTTATTACTAAGGATCAGATACACAGCTTGAACAAGAAGTTCAAGTTTGCCTGACACACAGGCCTCGCTGCCCTCCGTTTCAGAAGGCAGAGATGTCTGAGGGGTGGCACAGCCGGCCGGGGCGAAGGCCTGGCTTGCTGCAGCCGCCATGCTGTCTCTGGAACCTCCTGTGCCGCCGCTTCCTCCAGCCTCCATGCGGCTTTCATTTCCCAGGGCGGAGGCCGAGTGCCAGCCCCTGCTGCCGGCCTGGACCGCACATCAGAGACCACGGCCATTTGCCGTGAGTTTCACGGGGTGTAAAGTGCTCAGCACCCATTAAAGCTAGTGGGGTTGCAGGGTGGGGGCTGGGATCCTGCCTAAAAGGCTCAGAAACACTTTAGAAAGAGCCAAGATCAGCCCTGATCCCCGGCTTTGCCCTGGAACTGTTTATCTCGGCTTTAAAATGTCATGGGCCTGGCTGAGAGCTTGTAAAAGGGAAAAATGCATATTGTCCTCATGGAGCTCGGGAGAGTGAAGTGGTCTCCCTCTGAGAGCTCCCCAGTACAAACAATGCAGCTTCTCACCAGTCCATCCACCCAGAGCAGCTATTAGGCACCATCTGCGTGCGGGCCCTAAAAGAGCATCAGATCAGACATAGTACCTGCTTGTCAGATACTTGAGAAAAGGGGGGTAAGAAAAAACATAGGTGCCTACTATGTACCATGCTTTCCCTCATCTCCTTCAGTCCTCACAACAATGCGTCAGGGCCAGTATTATCATCTCCATTTATCAAATAAGAAAACAGAAGCCCAGAGAGGTTAAGTAACTCCCCTGAGGTTTCACAGCTAATAAGTGGCAGTGGCAAAATCCAAACCCTTGATCGAATTGTTTTCCTCCACAGAGAAGGTGGAGCAAAGCAGCTTGAAAGAAGTTATCCCTCCCTTCTAAGGAAGGGCATGGGGTTTGCCCACCCCCTTGCCCAGGCATCACGGAGTGACAGGTGTACAGCCAGGTCGCCCCACCCCATCCTGGGTAGTGAGAGCGGAGTGCTTACCCATGCCAAGCACGTCCCATGAACTTTCTCAAATAACCCTTCCTCCCCCGACCCTTCTACTCCCCCTCCAAATCACTATAGTTATTCCCAATGCACAGATGAGAAAACTGAGATCTCGTCCAATCAGTGGCAGAGCCCAAATCATTCTGACTCCAGTGTCTGACCCACTCACTACCCCTGTGACGCACAGTCATTGTGTTAAGGCACTTTGCTGTTTTCAAGTATTTTTCCAGTCATTATCTCCACTTACAATTTGAGTAAGCCTTTGTGTCATCCCCCAGAACTCAGGCTTTTAGCAGTGACCCCACGAAAAGACAAGCAGAAGGGACTGTGAGTCCCTAAATAGGAGAGGCTGGTAGCAGGAGGGTACCGGGGATGCCCCACAGCCAAGGGACGGGGAGACTGAGCCCCAACCAGCCATCAGTCATGGAAACCCTTACCCTCAACTCTCCAGGAAGCAGCCCTCACATCTGTGACAGTTTGGAGTGGCCTCCCACCTTTCCTTTCTACCTGGAGGCAAAGGAATCAACTAGATGACCTAAATGACCTCTCTTCAAGGCTTGTGTCCTTGGTGTAGGAAGACTGGAATATGGCGCCCGTGAGTGAGAAGTGGGTTGTGAGCTGGTTTCCATCTGATTGTAAACTATTCAGATCCATTTGAAAAGGGGAAAATAATTACCCATTTCCAAAACAGCTGCTTTCATGGCAGTAACTCTGATTTAGTGGAAGGGAATTCTCCAACCAGTTCTGTTTAGTTCATTTGTTCATTCATTCATTCATTCAACATTTCCTGCCTGAGCCTGTTCCAGCCAAGGAATGGGTGATGAGTGGATAGCATGAATACTGTTCAGGGGAGGGGCACATAGCTGCAGCAGAGAAGGGTACGGGAACACTTCCAGAAGATGAGGCTTGAGCTATGCCTCGGAAGCTGCTGGGAAGAAGGGAGAAGGCCATTGCAGGCAGAACACACAGCATGGGTGAGGGAGAAATTCCAGAAACCCTCTGGGGACCCATACCCAGCCAGAGCCTCACCCCAGCTACTTCCTAGAGCTGAGGCCACTACCCCTTCCTGATAAGGTGTCATGATTTCCCTCCTTCCTTTCCAAGTGTTGGCTCCCTAATTTGTGGGGACTTTATTAAAAACACACAGTTAATGGTTAGGAAAGAGGAGTCATTTTTGCCTTCTCTTTCCCTCCCCCTCCCTACCCTAGCCCCCACTCCAGCTGGAATGTAGCCATCAAAATAAACATTAAATGCAAAATGCCAGAGCTGAGTTATTACTTGTGAGGGTGCTGGGAGAAAAATTTATAGCAACATTACAGTGTTTTGTTAAAAATCTCTTAATGCACCAAAATGGGAAGGTGTGTGTGTTTTTTATTAAAATGTTACACTCTATAAATCCGATCTGCAGGAAGGACACAGGTGGTGACCCAGGGACTCAGCTGAGGAAGCTGTCACTTCTATCTTTGGAGCCGGCCTGTTCCTTGGCTCTGGAAGTAGCCTCTTCCCAGCCCCAATCTCTCTCCTCCTCCACACCAGCTCCCCTTCCCTGGAAAAGAGCTTGCTCCCGCCTCCCCGCCACAGGAGGACAAGCCAGGAAAGGGTGTGACGATCTTTGTGCTACCCTCAGGGTCTGGCTGAAAGTTGCAATTTTCTTAAAAAGCCTCTCTGAGTGGTAGAGCCCCCACAGAGCCCTTATGAAGTTTGTCTGAAGTGGGGTGAAATTTCCTGTTGGTCCATTTTCACAAATTTAGATTCTGGCTGATGCTGCATTTTTCAAGGGCGTCTTTACAAAAAGGCAACCAGTTTCTGTCTCTAGTCTTCTGTTCTGGAATGTTCTTCCTCAAAATGGTGGATGAGATCAAGGGGCAGGAGGATGGGATCCTTTTCTCCTCTTAATCACACATAGGGATGTCCTTCTTTAAAAGAAGAGAACTACAGAAATTTGGATTTACATACAGGGGCGGTTGTTTCTCTCTCCACCTTACAAACAGTGATATCAAAGGATTCCTTAGTGACATTAAAACAGAGACTCCTAGATTGGCCAGGAGCCCAGGAGCCCCTCACGTTGCATGTGAAATTGGGAATATACACCTGTGACGAATCGCATGCTAGCCCCAAAAAGATATTTCCAGGTCCTAACCCCCAGTACCTTCAAATGTGGCCTTATTTGGAAAAGGGTATTTACAGCTTGATTAAATTGAAGGGTCTCGCTGGAGATGAGATGATTCGAGATTATGGTGGTGGGCTCTAAATCTAATGACAAGTATCCTCATGGCAGCCAGAAGAGGAGGGAACACAGAGGAAGGCTACATGAAGATGAAGGCAAACACTGGAGTAAGGAAGCCACAAGGAAAGCCTGGAGCCACCAAAGGCTGGACAAGGCAGGAGAGATGTTCCCCTAGAGCGCAACCCTGCTGACACTTTCACTCTACACTTATCTCCAGAGCTGTGAGAGAATCCATTTCGGTCCTTGTAAACCACCAAGGTTGTGGTAATTTGTTAAGGAAGCTCTAGGAAACTAATACAGCAACTGTTAATACTTGCATCTCATGTACATACAGTATTTGTGGTGTTGTCACTCCTGCCGGATGGCAACTGTACCTGTAATTTGGAGGACAGGGACACCAAAGACCCTTAACCTGGTCCTGGTGTCCGAGGTCTGTCCTATAGTCCCTTCCTTCTCTCCTCCCTACTGTCTCCCTCCCAGTGATTCTATGGGTTCCGAACAAGCATCCCGCCCCCGCTTGCTCAGCTCCCAAGGCCCCCGAGACCCACTCTGCAAGTCATCTGGGAAACAGCTCTTTCTAAAAGCATCGAAAGGTCAGTTGATTGGGGGATGGGGGTGGAGCCCTGGTGTCTATCTTGTCTGCCTGCCCAGCAACCGAGCTCTGAGGGCGAGCAGCCCTTAAAAAGGAAAACAGATCCTTTGAGGGTGATGCAAATGTTTTGGAACCTCTCTAGACAGAGGTGGTGGTTGCACCCCCCTGCAAATGCACTAAATGCTACTGAATTGTTCACTTTAAAATGGCTAATTTTATGTGATGTGAATTTCACCTAAAAAACACGAGTGAGGGGAATAGGCATCAATTGCTTTTCTAGGTGCAAAAATTACAACAGCAAAGCTCCCATCCCCAAGAAATTGAAACCTGCCAGTTAGTTTGGCAAACAAAACGGCAAGGCCAGTGAATTATTTTAAAGGAGACCAATTCTGAAAGGATTCAGTTGGGAGCAGAGGGGCCATCAAAGAGCAGGTCAGTGGTCCTGGGGACAAGGTGGGAGGAGGAACTGGGGAAATCTGAACTTGACTGGACAGGATGTCAGGGTGGCTTCAAGAATTGTGACTTTCTCCAAGCCCTGAAAAACCTACAACCATCACTAACAAGAATAAGAACTGGAGTTCAGGGAGCATCTACCCACGTGGTCGCCAATCCTAACAGCTTTCCTAGGAGATAGAAATAATCACTTCCATTTCACAGGTGAGGAAACTGAGGCACGGAAAGATGTGACTTGCCAAAGATCAAACAAAGGCAGACCACGGATAAGCAACCAGCTCTGCCTGGCTCTGGATCCTGTGGGGTTTTCAACTATCCCTCGAAAAACCCGCCCCAGACCTGGAAACGAATGCAATTTACAGAAAGCAGCCAGCAGTTTCTGCGCTCCTGAGCATGGCAGAGCGGCTGCAGAAAATAGGCTGAGAGAGGGGAAGTTCAGTGCCCCAGGACCGACAGCGCGTCACTGCGCAGATGTAGCCAGGATACCAGAGGTTGGCGCTCCAGCCAGAGCTCGTTCCACTGTCAATTCCGGAGGGGCTGCGTTTTCCTGGGTGTTTCAGTGGGCTGCTCCTCCTCGTGGACTGGCCCTGCCTTTTTCAGATTCCAGGACCCTGGGTGAGGACGGAGGGAGAGTGCGTATGTACGCAATCAGTTGGGGCTCCGAACCAGCACCCAAGAAACAGCGAAGACCCACTTTACAGAGACTTCAGCAGCTCTGTTCTTCCAGACCTTGTCTCTGTCCCCCGGGAGTGGCCTGAGCAGAACTTGAGGCCATGGATTTGGCAATTTCTTTTCATCCCACCAGCTGCTTGTTTTGGTTTTGCAAGTCAATTTGCTCTGGTCCCCTAAGACCCGAGAGAGTGCGCCATAGGTTACCCCAGGGGCTACGGGTGGGAACCGCATTGCTGCACTGTGCTTCCGCCCTCAGATCGGCAATCAGGGTCCTCGGACCACCGCTCTGAAGGAGCAGTCAACACGAGGAGAGGTGTCCTCAGTCTTTCCGCAGCTGCTTGCTCTGGGCCCGCTCCCACGTGCTGGGGTTGCCTAAAGAGGCCAGCTGTGCCCCCACAGGTCCTGGGCAACGAAGGACTTCAGGTGGGATGGGAGAGAAGGCTGAAGTCAGCCACTGGAGTTGGAGAGGCTGGGGGACAGCTAATGAGAGCAGAAGGCAATAGAAATATAATAACTGCCACCATTTACTAAGCACCTACTATGTGCCAGGTGCTGTGCCAAGCACTCTTTGTGGTAGTCTCTCTCCTTCGTCTGTTTCCTTCAGTGGCTAAGGTTACCCAAGTACTCCTGGGCACTCCCCTGGGCTCCGCCCTCCTCCTCCTTCCAGCCCTCCTCCCTGCCAGTCTCAAGCTTCAGGATTATGCGATCAGAATGTGTGCTCCGGCTGCCTCCTGTGACAGGTGCTAGGGCCAGGACCCCTCCCTCCCTCCGGAGGCAGGCAGTAGCCAGCGGAGGGCAGGCCAGGCGGGGAGGTTGCAGGGAGGGGGTACTAACGCCAGATGCCCGTCCCCATCTGTGAGGCCCCAGGGCACAGTGGCTGTCAGGACAAAGATACTAGGCCTGGGAGCCGAGAGCCCTGAGCTCCAGGGTCAACCTGACCTCCATCCAGCTGGTACGGTACTTCCCGCAAGGGGCACTGCCCCTCTGAGCTTTGGTTTCCCTGGCTGTAAAACAGGGACAAGGCAGTGTTGAGCGAATCAGCAATGGAGGTGAAAGCGCTACTTAGAGTGCCAGGTGGGGTGGAGCTGGGGCAGGGGGACTGCAGCGACGCTCCTCCCCTAAGACGTCCTCGTCTCCAACACACACCCTCCACCTCCTGCGTGCACCAACTGACAGGAAAGCAGGACCGTGGGAGCTATGAATTCCTTTGGTCTTTTCACTTTTGGTGCTTTCAAAGGACCCCGACCCAGGGCGGAGCTGTGGGCAGAAGAGAAGGATACATATGACCCATTTTCCCAGCTGTTGTAGTGCAGGAACCCCTAATGATCGCTCCAGGGGCTCTAAGGTTGGGCTACAGCGTCGAAAATAGCCGAGTCTCCAATAGGTAAAGGACGTGCCTGCTGCTGTTACTAGAAAGTATCTGAAGTGAACGTGAGCTCACGTAATCCTTGCAGCTACCCTGTGCAGTGAGTACTGTACTATTAGGCCCATTCTACAGAAGAGGAAACGGAGGCTCATGAAGGCAGTCACTCAGCAGACATTACCCAGTCAGTACGGGGATTCTGACCTGAATGTAAAGCTGGGCTCTGGACCTCAAACGCAGCTGCCATTCAGGGCGTTGAGCCACCTCCTTCCTTCCCACTGTCAGCAGCCCCAGAGGCCTCCACTGTCACGGAGTGCTCAGCCCGGTTCGGTCCGCAGAGAACCATCCCCATCATCCATGAGGACCACACTGGGGGTGGAGGTAGGGTTGGCACTGCAGCCAACACAGCTGCGGCTGGCTGCCCACCAACTCCTAGGGCAGGGGGCAAGGGCAAGTGGACAGATAATGGAACCTTGGAGAAGGCCTTTTGGGGGCCCAGGGTCGAGGGGGAGGAGAAAAGGGAATTAAGGGCCACGCTCCCTCCTGTAAGTGAGGCAGGGGTGCTAAGGTTGCACAGTGGGCGCCTCGGATTGGAGGAAAGGAGGAGAAGTTGGGCGAGGAGAGTGAGAAGGGTGGACCCTCGAAGAGCTCAAGGATGCCAGGCTGGAAGCCAGCCCTCTCCTGTACCCGGGAAGCCTTCCCCTCCGCCCCTCCCCAGCTCCAGCTTGGTTTGCTGGGTGCTGAGATGGAAAGACCACCTCTTACCAGACAGAAGTGCCACAGACCTCGGAAGAGCCCCCCAGGCTGTCAGAGGGGCAGTCCCAGGCTGGCACATAGGCTTCTGTTGTTGAGTGATGTGGAGGAGGGGGCTGGGGGTGAGGTCCCAGTCTGAGGGAACAGAGAGGACTCTGGGGAGAGACTGCTTTGTCCCAAGGAGTCAGCTCTGCCCAGAGCAGTGCAGCTTAAACTTCTGGGGGTCGTGGGCTCCTTGGAGACTCTGTCAAATGATGTGAACGCCCCCCTCCCCCTAGGCACATGCAGACACACAGTATGAGGAGGTCTTCTGATTCCTCTGGCTGTGGACACTCTTTTCCCTTCATTACTGAAGTCTCCACCTCCCCAGCTGAGAAATGGGTAGAAAGTTCCTACCTACTTCCCTGGAACTAAGGCTGACCAAAGGCAGATCCACTCCTGCTGCCAAGAGCCTCAAGAAACTGAGACCTCCCTTCCGCCCAGGGGGTGCCTGGGGCCCCTATACATGTAAGGTGGTGCGTTTGGCCCGCATCTCCTACCCCCGATCTTTTGACGCCACTTTTTGAAACCTTAGAGGACCAGCTTCCAGAAGAAGAGGACAGAAGAGAAGACAAGAAGATACAAGGGACTTCAGGCCAAACACCTGGCCGGGCATTTGGCTGACGACATTTGGGAATTATTTGTGGATTTAAATTATCCGCGTTCTCCTCTGCTGTAACCGATATGATATGCAAAGGGTGGCCAGGCTCAGACCCCACGGGCGGACTTCCGGTTCCAATAACTTCTTCTCTGGCTCGAGAAGAATTAAGGTGGTCGCGGGGCAGGGCGGAGGCTTCGTCTGTCACGCTTGAGAGCCAGGTTTTCCGCAGGGGCCCGCGGGGCCCTCTCCCGCTCCCTGCGCTCCTTGCCCTGCCGGGCAGCCTCGTCTCGCAGACCCGCGCGGAAAAGCACGGGCGCCCTGCGCCCCAACAGCAGGGCTGCAGAGCCCCGAGGTGCACACGGATGGGAAAGTTGTGCGCCTCCAGGGCGCGGGGACGGCGGGATTGGTCCTTTTTGATTTTTACATCTTTTAAATCTCGGTGGCTTCCGCTTTGTACTTCTTAGACGCTGGAGATGGAACGGCGTGTGAGCGCTGGAACTCTCTGGAACGCCTTGCTGATCCGGCACCTCGGGAATTCGCGCTATTCCCAAGTAAATGAAAATGTGTCCCTGACTGCAGGCTTCCTTTATGACCCCCGCCCTCCCCTGCCTTACCCCACACAATATTGGGGGAGCCAGGGAAGCGGCGGATGTTAAGGCCTCTCCCAGCGCCTGGTTCCCGAACGTTCCCTAGCCCGAGTTCCGGAAGTGCGCTAAGCACCCAGGTCCCCCGGTGCGGGGCCCAGGGTGAGGTGGCTGAGGTGGGTGAGGAGGAAGGGTGGGCATCGCGGGGCTCCCGATCCTGCGCCTCCTCCCCCGAGATCAGGCTCAAAGCGCCCAGGCGACCCGCGCCTCTCTTAGGCAGGGGAGCGGGCGCGCCCTGGCCGCGGCCTCGGGGCTCCGGGAGCACACCGGTGGGGCGCAGTGCTTCCCTCCCCATCCGATGGGGGGCGCGGGACCGCTCGGAGATCCCGGGGAGATCGGGCGGAGGCTGGGGCGGCTGGGGCCCGGGCGGCGGGCGCCCCACGGAGGGCATGGTGGGTCGCGCGGGATGCGGGGGCTGGCTAGCGCGCCGAGTACCCGCGCGGACTCGCTGCTCCTGCGCCCGCCCCAGCAGCAGTGGGGAAGTGGAAGCCTTTCTGCGCGCCCTGCAGGCTCGGAGGGGTTAGAGACCTTTCCATCTGCTGGTCCCCAGCCACGTTTGGCTACAGGGGTCTCTGAGAATGCGCAGTGGTTAAGAGCGTGAGTTCCCACGTCAGATCGCTTAAGTTCGAACCCACGTACTCTGCATTGCCGTGTGAGGCCTTGAGCAATTACTTCCCTTCCCTGTGCTTCGATTTTGTAATCGCCGTAAAATGAGAATAATAGTACCACCCTAAGGCTATGGTGAGGATTGCAGAGATCTCAATGTGCGGGAGCTCACATGTAATGTAGCGGTTGTCCAATACACGGTCGCTACGATGTTCTTTCCAGAGTGTGAAATTTGTGCACAGGGGTCCCCAGGACAAGACGGGACGCAAGACTTTTAAGCTTCTGGGCTTCATATCTTGACTCTTCCCGTCTCTTCTGCGGGTGTCCAAGATGTCCTTTTAGCTGCCCCAAACTTCTGAGCAGTCTTCACACCCTCCTGTCATTTGCAGAGAGGCAACTTCAAACCAAGTACGGTACACCACTGAGGTGGTATGGTCCCCACAGTTGAGGCTTGAGGCAGTCAGGCGAGGTTTCATAGAAGGTAAGTGCCAGTCAGGCTCTGAAGCTGGGGTACCCCTCTCCTCAGCTCCACTCTCCGTCCGCCCAGTAAGGGCGGGAGTGCCATGGAGCTGGGGCAGCTCGGACTAAAGCGAGTGGCTCCAAATCTGTCCTGCCCTTTGAAAGAAAGTAGTGTCTGCTGTGCCTTCCCCCCATCAGGGACCCTCTAACTAACTCAATCCGCCACTCCTGGCCTCTGCCTCAATAGCTCAGCCTTTAGCCACAGGGACTGGGCAGTTACCCTCCAGCCTGGGACAGTGCTCTCTGCTGTTCATTCATTCATCCATTCAGTTATCCATTTGACAGATATTTTCCAAGCAGCGCTGTGTGCCAAATACTGTACTCAGCACTGGGGAGACAGTGGCCATGGACTCGCATTCTAGCAGGAAGACAGACAATAAACCAAGTAAATTCACAAATGTGGGAGATAATGCCAGATCGCAATAGATGTTATGGAGGAACAGGCAGATGTGACAGGGGGCAGCTAGGGTGGTGAAGGAAGCCTCCCTCGCCGCCCTCCCCCCCACAGGTGACATCTATCTAGCACTAAGGTTGAGGAAGACCTTTCTTCACCACTTCCCCACCCCTGCTCTCCTGTGCAGAGTCCCTAGAAGGGGGAAGCTGCTTCCTGGAGGGCTGCCTGGGAGAAACAAAAGGGAGGGAGGAGAGGCTAGCCAGGAGGTGGTGGGGTTGCAGGACCTGAAGCAGAAGGCCCCACAGATCCCCAGGGTTCCCAGTACACAGCCAAGTAACCAGGTGTGCAGAGACACTGCCTGGCGTGTTGGGGACCTGGTGGGAGGCAGACAGCAAATCATGGCGAACCTTAGCTTCGGGAAAAATAACACACCTGCAGAACAGAAGCCAGACCAGAACCACACTTCGGCACTCTCCCTGTGGCCACAAGGCTGGAAGGGTGCCCTGCACCCTTGCTGAGCAACCAGTGGGAGCCGCTCAGCTTTCAGCTATGGATAGAGGGATGGCTGGATGGACCAACAGATGAACAAATGGCTGAACACACACAGAATGAGCAGCTACACTTATTAGCATGGCGTTTTGGAAGAAACCAGAAGAGGGGGTTGATGGAGGTTTGCACGAGGGATTCGGATCACACACTCATCCAGAATGTCACACAGACTTGGCCGAATCCCCAGGCACTTTCTGACTTGAATGCACACACTCATTCTTCCTGGGTCCGTCTAGAGGGTAGAGGGCCCTCGTTCTACGGATGCAGGGTCTCTTCCAAGGATGCAGGATTTGGGGAGACAGGAGAGAGATACTGGCTGAGAGCATTAAATGCTGTGCCAGCCCTGAGTGCTCAGCTTTGAATCCCCTGGTGGTGGGGAAGAGATTGAATAAAGAGGCAGTAATTAAACAGGTAAAAAAAAAGCTCAGGGTGGGCAGGCGGAGAGAGGTGGTGCTCAAAAAAGCTTCCTAGAATATGGCAGATTTTTGTATTGCGCGCGCCTGGCTTGGAGGTTACTAGGAATATTGTGTGATTGCAGTCGTCCTTGGCCTGGGGTCATTCCCCCACCCGACCACATCCACTCCACCTCAACTCACCTCTCATAGCCGTCCCCGTGTTTTTAGGCCAGGAATGGAGGTGGGGGAAGACAGGGAGGGTTACTGCCACCATCTGGGTGCCTGCAGGCAGCTGGTGGGCAAAGGGGAGCAGCCTGCTCATTTGGAACTCCATGACAAAGATGGATCTCTAAGCCCCTGGGAACCACACGACGTTTTCATTCATTCCTTCAACACATGTCTTATGAGCACCAAGTCCTGTAGTGAACAAGACAGACCTGGCCCCTGCTCTGAGAGGACTGACTATTCTCCAGGCATCGGCCCAGGAGGGGCCAGCACACTGTTCATTTTGTCACTTGATTCTCGAAGAGGGAGTGGGTGGGCTATTTGTTGTCCTCAGCTAGGGGAAACCAAAGACCCTCGGAATTTGGTGCTGAACCAGGGCAGTTGGAAGGAACCACGGGCTAGAGTCTTACAGCCCTGACTTTAATCTTTTATTTAAAGTTTATAAATATTTGCAGGGCACCAAGCATGTAGGACCTGGGGGAGCCGCTGACTAGTGGGGTTGAGACGTACAAGTAGCCAGGCAACCAGACGACCAGGAAGCCTGGGACAGAGACGAGGCAAATGGAAGCATCAGCCTGGCCTGGGAGAGATGGGAAGGGTCCCAAGAGGAAGGTACTCTAGTCTGAGCTCTGAATCACTAGCCACACATGAATGTGGGAGTGAGGTTGGGGAATTCCAGGTAAAGGGAGCCACCATTGCTATGGTGCAGCGATCCCCAACCTTTCTCGAACCAGGGACGGGTTTCATGGAAGACAGTTTTCCCACAGAGAGGCAGGCAGAGCTCAGGCAGTGATGTGAGCAATGGGGAGCGGCTGTAAATACAGATGACGCTTCCCTGGCTCAGCCGCTTACCTCCTGCTGTGCACACACCCCCTTTTCTAAGTTTCACAGAAGATGATTTTTCCACGGAGCGGGGTGTGGGTGCAGCGGAGCTCTGCTGCCCGGTCCCTATCAGGCCACAGACTGGCAGGGTTGGGGACAGCATCTATGATGCACAAACCAGAGAGCTTGGCAGGGTTCTAGGAACTGAAAGAAACTTCCACTGGACAGGAGCATTTAGGATGATGGCAGGCTCACCCACCTTTTTTCTATCTGACGTTGAAAAATTATTTTGCTGCTTTGAGTCTCACTCTACCCATATGCAAAATGGGTATGATAAGGCATGTGTGGCCAGATTGTTGGCACAACAGACCCTCAGTAAATATAGGACCCTGACGTGGCTTAGGTCTGTGGGCTAGGGAGGTGCAGTTCCCAAGGGGTGGTGGGGGAGGGGTTCCGGCCATGCGCTCTGGGCTGGGTTTGCCCAATATCTTTATTAACGAGCACTTCAAGGTAAGCCCACGATGGAAACCATATGTAGGATCGCGCAGTCGTCGCAGAGCAAGGACCACAGATACCAAGGAGTGGGGTGGGGACAAGGATTAGCCCAGATGAGATTGGGGGTAGAAGCACTACCGCCCCCCAGACATTTTTACTTTGAGGAAACTTAGCTGTAGAAAGTTGACTTCTGATCCACATTCCTGGGTTCAGGATGCTCAGGCCCTGTTCGTTTTACTTTGTCCTTTCAACTTTTGCCCCATTCCCAGACTCCCTGGACCTCCGTGCTCGATCCATGGATTTTCCACGAGGTTTAAGGAGTACTGCTCCAACTGGGTTCCTTCGGTATGAGCCATTCTGCCGAGGGAGGCCCGATTTCTCTTTGTGTCTTCCCTGTTGGCATCCCTTTGCCAGGTCGGTGGAAGGACTAGCCTAAGCATAAGTTAGGAGGCGAGGCGACGCTGCTACTTCCCAGCTGTGTGACCTTGGCCATGTGACCCACACCTCTCTGAGCCTCGGTTTGCTCATCGGAAAATTGGGGACCCCAATCGCTATCACTCGCGGTTGTTGTGAAGCGAAATGGAAGATTAGCCATGTGGAAGGGGCTCCATGGACAAAGTCCTTTTCCCTTGTATGGCAGGTTCGGGGGCCCTGGGGTGCACTCGGTGGGGAAAGCATAACCCATCAAATCTAAACCCTTCGTTTTGGTCGGGGCAGTGAGGCCAGAGAGAAGAGACTGCCTCACCACCCTCCTCCCGCAAACGATGAGCAAGTAACAGCGCGACAGTCTGGTGAGGCCAGCGGGTCTCCGGACTCCTCACTCTCAGCTTTGCCTGCCAGAAAGTCCCCTCGGCTGGGCGCAGACCTGGGGCGGGAGGGTCTCGGCCTCGGGAAGGGAGCGCAGGGGGCAGCGCTCACGGCTTCTGAAGCCCGACCCAGCCGTGGGCTTCTCCTGAGGTTGAGTGAACACAGACCCCGCCGCATCCCAGCCCAGCGCCCTTCCAGGGAAGGGAAATAGTTAACAAGACGTGAAAGTGACCGTGCACACGATGACTAAGGCTTGCGTGTGTTAATCTCCTGGAGGAACCCGGAATGGGAAGGAGGGGTCGGAAACCGAAGAAAAGGTACCGGCGGGAAGGCCCGCAGCTGCACCTCCGAGCGCGCGCGCACACGTCCAAACCGCTTGCCCGCACCCGCAGGCCAGCGGTCCCTCTGACTCCGAACGTCAAAACCTGTTAAGTTTGTTTTCTGGTGCCTATTTTTAAAAAAACCTGTCATTAAAATTTGCATTCCCCCATCCCAACCTCGGACAACCCGCCAATTCGCAGCCCAGCCTCGGGAGCCCTGGGGGTCCTGGCGCCTCTCCAGCCCCACCTCGAATCCGAAAGCGCCTCGGGCGCCTCCGGGTAGAATCCCGGGCTAGCGGGTTAGTAGCATCTCCTGAAGAGAGGAAGGAGGAAGGGAGGGGCAGGGGCTGGTGGAAGGAGAATAGGGAGCGAGGAGGAGGGGAAGAAGGAGGGGAGAAGGAAGGAGCAAGTCAGGGGAAAAAAATCAATCTTTTTTTTTCCGCTTCAAAACCTTAAGAGGGTTTGGGAGATCTGGTCAACTTTCCGAAACATCTGAATCTTTTTACAGCCCTCCGTTCTTTCCCTGGGCCAGCTGTGGGAGAAGACGGGGGAGGAGGGGAGGGAGAGAGACAGAGAGAGACAGAGAAGCGGGTGTGGAGGGGGAGGAGGGGAGCGAGCGGGCCGGGCGCGGAGTGCACGGCCACCGCCTCCTCGCCTCTCCAAACTCCCAGCCAAGGCGCGCGGTGGCGTCCTCGCGCCCTCGCTCGCGCCCCCGCCCGCCGCCCGCGCAAGCCAGGCATGAATGTTGAGACTTGCGTCTCTTACTGCGAGTCGCCGGCCACTGCCATGGACGCCTACTACAGCCCGGTGTCGCAGAGCCGGGAGGGCTCGTCGCCTTTTAGGGCATTCCCCAGCGGCGACAAGTTCGGCACAACTTTCCTGTCGGCCGCTGCCAAAGGACAGGGATTCGCGGACGCCAAAAGCCGGGCCCGCTACGGCGCGGGGCAGCAGGACCTGGCGGCACCCCTGGAGAGTGGCGCTGGGGCGCGGGGCTCCTTTAACAAGTTCCAGCCGCAGCCGCCGACCCCGCAGCCCGCACCACCGCCGCAGCCGCCGCCGCCGCCGCCGCCCGCGCAACAACCGCATCTTTATTTGCAGCGAGGCGCCTGCAAGACGCCCCCGGACGGCAGCCTCAAACTCCAAGAAGGCAGCGGCGGCCACAACGCGGCCTTGCAAGTTCCCTGCTACGGTGAGTGCACGTGCGGGTCACCGGGGGCTGGGGACCTCGGGATCTGTGGCTTTGGCACCCCCAGAAACCTACTCGGCTCACGGGAGGTAGGAGCTGGAGGGCAGGGGAGGCGCGGGAGAAGCGGTGGGTGACTCCGGGGTGGAAAATGAAGATCGACTGCGCCGAGGGGGCCAGGGGATCCTTTCTGCCTCCTTCCAAGGCGCGGAGCGTTTTGGCTATTAAATTAAATCTGGAGTTTGTTTCTCGTGGTCTCTTCGGCATTTCCCCAAACCGCTCTCTTTGCTCTGCCCGCGGGGCCGGATTTGAAGCGGATGCTTCGTACCAGCTCCCGGCGTGCGGCGGAAGGAGTCGCGGTGCAGCGCTCGGGGCGCCCGGCCCGGGGCTGCGGAGGCCTCGCTCCTCGCCCGCCTGGAGGCTCCTCGGGCGGCGCCCCAGGTGAGAGTGTCGCAGGTGCGGCCGGCTGAGAGCCCGGAGCGCAGTTGGTGGAGCGCGTGTGGGAAGCCAAGGCACAGCGACGTGACACAAGTGTGGGTCTGGAGACCTTGGGGTCCCAGAAGACCCCGGGATCCCGGGACCCAGGGCGCTGCTTGCCGCGGGGATTCGGGCAGGCCTGACTTTCCCGGGCGCTTCTCCCTCGGCGATCCCTGGAGGCCGCCCGCCTAGGAACAATGGTTTAGGGCCGACCTGGAGGAGAGGCAGGAAGCCGCGGAGCCCCAGGTGGCTCAGGGCTGTGGGGAGACAGAAAGGTCTAGGTCCTGATTTGGGCCCACAGGTAACCCGAGGGAGATAGCCTAAATGACCTCCAAGGCCTCTTGAACGTGGCTGCAGAAGGCAGGGCGGGGTCCCCGAATGCAGCAGTCACTGCGTGGGGAGAGAGCCTCAAGGGCATTCTGAAGCCAGAACAGTTTGGGAGCCTAGGCCTTCTTTTCCTCCACAAAGTCGGTGTGGGCGATCCTCAAACCAAAAGGAAGAGCCACTGAGAAGAGAGGGAAAAGCCTTTTCTGGGCCAAGAGCCCTTGGTCCACACTCTCCTCCTGAGGCCTTGGCCTTCAGGCAGGGCCCTGGTGAGACGAGGCTGGTGACAGGACAATGAATTCCACAGCCCTGATACAGGCAGGGTGGAGAGGCACCAGGCCTGGGGACCGAGGAGGGACACGGTGGAGGCCTTGGTGGCTAAATAACCTCAGGAAAACATCCTTCGGCAAATGCTTTCTCATATTCAAACTCACTGTCTCATGGGCTCAGAACTGGTTCATAGATGTACATACATGTACACAGTCATACACTTGCATTTTACACACACACACAACCTCTTCTTTATGAGCCAACATGATCACACCCCAAAAGCACACTCGTGTGGCCCTGAACAAGGCACACACTCCTGAACCCGCAGGACAGGACCGTGAGGAGATTTAGAAAGATCCAGTGGCCTTTTCCCACTTCCTCCACCTTTCCTCTCCACCTCCAGTTGGAGTGAGGTCAGGAACTCAGATCGCAGACACCACACAGGTGCTCCTGCCATGCTCAGGTCGATGTGAACTCAGCCCTTTTCCCGCACACCGGCCTTCCCAGCCCTGGCTCAGGCCCCTCCTCATCCCTGTCATTCAGGACTCTTAGGTGAGAGCAGGTCACAGCCTGGGGGACCCATGGGGGTTCATTGTGCATGGCCTGGGGACTCACATGTTTTCTCTCCCGCTGCTCTGGTTTTCATATTTTAAGGAAATTCACCAATGAGGCCTCTGAGGAGGCTGAGATATTAGGTAAGAGGAGAGACCACGCAGCTCCCAACCTCTTGGGTAGAAGATGCAGTCAGATTCAGAGAGAAGGGGGACAGGGCTGGCCCCCTCTGAGCACCCTCTTTGTGCCCTGCTGGGCCCCCACAGCCAGCCTGCCCCTTCCTCTACTTAGGGAAGGGGCCGGCCACTTGACCTGGGACCGCCCCTAACCCACTGTGTGACCTGAGATCAAGTACCTTCTCTAAGCCCCGGTTTCCTCATATGCATCATGGGCAATAATAGAAAGGCTTCACTGGGTCGTAAATGTCCCCTCGTGGAGAGAGCAACAGCCTCCCTCCTCCACATTTCAACCGGGTCTCTGTGCTGTTTGGAGCCTAGGAGCAGTCAATTCTGAGGCCAGGGCAAGCGCTTGCCGCTGCTCCGGCAAAGTCAAAAGCTGCAGGTTGGGACCAAAGGCAGCCCTCTGTCCATGGACAGAACCCCACTCCCACGCAGCCTAAGATGGAGGCACCGCTCCGGGCAAAGCCACCTCAACCAAGAGCGGGTCACTGTACTTGGCCTTCTCTCAGCAGCTGAGTTTCCCTGGCCAGGAGATTTCTGGTCCTTGTAGGAAAGAGATTAGGCACATTAGGTCTAAGATGGGAAAACTGAGGCCCCCAGAGGCAAGGCTCTGCCCTCTACAGAGGTAGCCAGGAGGAGGGTCTCTGGATTGGGCTCTCTAAACTGCCAGCAAGCGGGGAAACTGAGGCATACATTGACAATTGTTTTTTCCCATGGTCGTGAGGGTGTATACTCAAGAGAGGAGAAATGGGGCTCAAGGAAAAATCCTCTGAGGTTTCCAGGAGCTTGGGGAAAGTCAGAGGCAGAGAGGGCCTTGGTGCCAGGCCTGGCCTCAGCTGATCCTAGACCTTGAGACTTTTTCTGGCTCTGAGGGTCCCCGGCAGAAACCACATGGAACAGGAGGGAAGTCTCTGCAGGCTCGGTCTTGTCGGAGTTGCCCAGAAAGGAGGTGAGAGAAGTCCTCCCTGGCTGAAAGCGTCTCTTCTCCGTTTTGGCCCTTGGTTTTTCCATCGGTACTAAAAGGATGATCATTAGGGTGACTCCGAAGTCTCCTCGGGGTGCAGAGACATCCGCGTTTTTATAAAAGAGCCCCACCGAGTCCTTCTGCAATCCCGACCTGATCAAGCTCCTGGTCCACACTTTGGCCTCCCTTAGTCCCTGCCCGAGCCCAGGGCAGGCGCATGGGCCCCAGGAGAGGCGTCAGGTTGGAGACGTGACGTTTCTCAGCGACGCGAACAGAAACGTGTCGCCAGGACAGGGGCTCCGGCGCCTCGCCGTCGCGGACCTCCAGCCGGACTCCTTGAGCCACAGTCGGCGGGAAGCCGGGACGCGGGGCCGCTGCGGGAACTGCCCTGCTACGTCCTTCCCTTTCGCTTTCGATTCGGGGCACGCAGGTTTTTGTGGCGAGCAGACTGCTGCCCTCCCCACGGACCCACTCCCAAAGGCAGCGCTCTCCGCGCCAAGGGCTGGGAGACCGAGGCCTGGATGGAGTCCCCGAGGTGCCTCCGAAGGACCCGTCCCGATTTTTCGAATTGGATGCAGTGTCTAAATGCTGTTTCCCCTGCGCTGACACAATGCACACACACCGTGTAAATTCCGCTGGGCTCCTATTTGAATTTAGTCGAAGAACCGGGGTGTGTTTTCGTATTTGAGAGAAGAACTCAAAAAGACAGGGAGAAACGGAGACGCAGGCAGAAGCGGCCAGAACCCGTGGGTGACTGCGAGGTGATCAAGGGAAAACTCCTCGAGCCTGGGAGCTGACGCCTAGTCGGGAAGGGAGGCGATCCCTGGTCAGTTTTGGAGAAACGGGGAAGGAAGATGCTTTTAATTTTTCACTTTGTTAATTTCCATAGCCGCCAGCCTGTTCTTAAACAGAAAAGGAGGCCTGGATTAAAGGTCTAGTATTATTTTTAAATCATAGGCTTGCGCAAATTATCCTTTATTATAATTTACATGCATTGAACTACACAGCTCTTACGTGGAAATTTGGAAGAATTGTTACGTATGTGTACCCTGGTAGAACCACGGTCTGGGTCAAGAAACAGAGCATTTACGTGTTGTATATGCGCACGAAAACTTTTGAGGAAAAAACTCATTGTAAGTTGTTTTAAGAAAATTTCAAGAGAGACTTCAGAGAGCCAGGGACCCTGTCTAGTTCCCGACGGTGGTGTTTCTTGAGCAGGGTGACTTTGTACTCCCTGGCATTCACGCGGTCCCTCTTGTAATGCGAGGTTGGAGCCCGCTGCGCCCGGAACTTCGCCTGGGCCGCCCGGCTATCCACGGGTCACAGACGCCCCGGCCGCGCGCGCTTCGCTGCCCGGTCGCGGTAGGAAAACAAGTTAAAATACCGTACATGAAATTTCGCTGAGGTCCCCGAGGACTTCCATTTTCGAAGAGCAGCTGAGCGCACTTTCCCCGGGACGTACCTTTATCTGGGCCTCAGCCCCTTTCTTTCTTCCCGCAGCAGCGCGCGCGGCTTCGTTTCGCTGGCAAATTGCAATATGAAATGGAAACGTATCGGCCTTCGCAGCTGCCAGGGGCGAGGGGAGGTTGGCGTTCCGGCGCGTTCGTCCTGGGTTCCTGCTTCTCCGCTGACCCCCTGGACCCAGGTGTCCGAGGCAGTAGGCCGGGGAAGGAGGGGACAGTTGCCCACAGCCCCCGCGGCTCCGGGGATTTGGAGCCGGGAGCGGGGAGCAGCGCTCCCGCGGTGCGCTCTAGCCCTAGGATAGGCGAGGTGAATGGGTAGGGGAGTGTGTGCTCCAGAGAGGACAGAACGCAGGACGGGAGAGAGCTCCCTGCACCCGGAGCCTCAGCGTCCTCAGCCCCGGACGCCTCTGCTCAGGAAGCCAAAGGACCTAAGCCCTGGCACTGTTTTGGGTGGGGCGGTGAGAGCGGCAGTCCCGCATCCAGACAGACGTCGCCCGCTGCGCACCACCTGGCCACAGGCTCCCGCAGCTGCGGGCTTCCCCAGTGGCAGCTACACGTCCTCACTGAGGTAACAAGGAAGGTCATCGGATTGGGAAACCAAAACTACGAGGACCTGGCTACGGGATAATACCGTCCAGCAAATCCAGAGTAGAGGTCAACGGTTTGCGGTGCCACCAGGCAAGTGAAACGAGGCCCTTCTTCCAAACAGGGCCCTTAGGGAGAAGGAGGAGACACCTCTCTCCACCCAGCAAGCCCTCCCAGCCGCAGCCAGCTGGTATCGGTATCAGCTTTTTTGTTCCTCCGAGAGCAGAGTTCCCGGTGGCCTCCGGGGACCACCACTCCAGAAGCGCAGCCCTGCACACCTTTCCTCTACCGATGTATAAATGGGAGACACCCCCATCTCCATTAAAGATGCTCTTTCCTCACCTAGTACGGGAGTGCTGCCCGGAAGCCGGTCCCATCAGGAAGGCTGACAAAAATTCTGTGGTGAGACAGAAACCTCCAGCGTTTCCAGGAAAGCACTGTGTGGTCCCCAGTCGCACCAGAGCCATTCTCTCCATCAACCAGCGCATCCCGTCACCTTAACAAAGACTCTCTTCTCCACCCATCTCACCTCGCACCTGCCAGCACCAAAGGGGAGAGGGAGGAGTGGAAAGGGGCCCACGCTCAGCGGAGAGAAAACACGTGCAAAGGGAGGGTTCAGCGGAGTGCGGCATGGCGACGTGGGGCTGCGGGCAGGCTCGGATTCGGACTCCAGGGGCCTCTGGAAGGTCACCGCTGCGCTCCCTGGCGCCCACAGTGTCCTTTTGGAGAGGAGGGGTAACTAGGATATACCGGCGGGGTGAGAGGGACCACGGCCGGCCAAGTACCTGTCTTTCCTGGTGACGTCGCGCATGTACTTGGGACCCCAGAGTCGTCGCTGCCCTGCGCGGCCGCCCCTGGCGCGTTCAAGAGAGAGAGGGAGCCCGTGCGCTCTTCCTTAGATTCTTAAAGCGGATTCTTTTAGGGTGAATTCTCATTCTGAACTGGGGGCCGCAGAGCGTGGGCGTTGGCTCCACGCACCACTTAGACGGATGGGACCTGGAGACCCCGGTTGGAACGGAGCAGCTGCTTCTCCGTGCGCTCGGAAGGCTGAAACCCCGAAGGTGGGGAGGCTGTGGAAGATTTGGGCGGTGAAGCTAATGTCTGGCTTGGCGCACAGCCCGGACGTAAATCGCGACAGGTCTCTACCGTGTGTTCTCTACTCCCTGCACGGCCTTGGAGAAGTCCTGTTTCTGGGTCTGCATTTTAGCTCTGCAAAATGGGGGAGTTTGGACAGTTTCTCGGGGTTTCCGCGTTTGTGCCAGTCTGGGCCCACCTCTGCTGTCTTTCCCTCCCCTTCATGTACATTTTTGTCTGGGAGAAATCAGGGTAGCGTGGGTGGAAAAGGCTTCCCTAAAAGCCCAAGCAGGTCCTGAGTGGGCAGCAGTCCCAGCACACAGAGCGGGCTGGGTCTGGAGGGTACGTCTGGTGTGTAAATGTGGAGAGAAATGAGTCACCCACGTCCTTGTGCCCACATGTGACCAGGCTCAAGCTGAGGCCCGGGGATCCCTGGCTCCTCTGGGCTGCTCATGTCCTTGTCTCCACTCATCTCTCCATCTCCGCATTGTTGGAGCACCTAGTATGGGCCTGACCTTCTCCTAGAACAAACCCAGCACCTACCTCACGTGCTGGAGCTTTCATCCTTCCAAGCGTATGATACGGTTGGGCTTAGTGAATGAATGTTCGCCGGCTGGAAGGGTGAATGAAGACCCGGTGTCTCACGCACTATCGCTCCCAGCATGGTTAAGTGCACCCGGGAGCCTATCCCAGCACCCTGGGCTCTGTGAGCGTAGACCTGTGGGTTTGTGTGAGTGTGTGCACAGCGTGGATGTGGACAGCTGTGTGCCCCACTCATACTCACTGGGTCCACATCCTGCTGTCTGAGTGTGTTCCAGGGTGTGGCTGAGAGTACTAATTTGTGTGCACGCTTGTGTGAAAGATGTATAGGTCTCCCAGCACTTGTGCCTGTGTACCTTAGTGTGTGAGTCACATACGTGCAAGGGTGAGCACCTGTACATGGCTCGAGAGGCCGCTCCTGGCCTGCATGTGGCACTGCCTCTGCCTTCAGAGTTGTGTGCCCAGGGAGACAGTGACTAAGTGCTCTTGCATCACAGCCTGTGGCCTTCCGACTATTGGTCTCAACTCCCAGGGGAGGCTGACTCATTGAATGGCAGGCAGAATTTCCCTGTGGCCAGTCCCTGGTCCCCAGCGTCATCCTGGGGCCCTCAGACATGGACCATCCAGCCCACCCACAGCACAGGGAGGCCTTTCCCCAACCCACCCACTCTGGAATGTACCCTCGGTACTGCATAGCTCACTGTGGAAGAGAGGCCATCCTCAGCAACATCTTTATGCACATTGCAGACCCCATTTATCACATGGACAAACTGAGGTCCAAGGAGAAATGGAGCCCTATAGCTGGGTTAGTGAGAGGACGGAACCCACTGAGTTCTCCTCCTTCCACTGCTGGGGGTGGGGGGCAGAAGTGGTTGGGAAAGATCTGATCAGGCTCACCTACTCTGGCTTCCATCCAAGTCACACACTCTGAGCATCCAATAGGACAGATGCTTGTAGTCCACCTCTGTCTCCTTAGAGGTAAAGCGGACTCCACCATGAGTTCCTAGGGGTTAGAGGGACAACAGGAGAGCACCCATGGAGTTCCCGGTGGGATTGCAGGGACCTGGCTCGCACGTAGCCCTGCTGGTCTGGGACTCCTGCTCTCTGCCAAGCTGGCTTTTCTTTCCTAAGTTCATGAAAACCGCACGCCAAGGTTAGCTGAGGCCAGATGACCAACTTACTCCATTGCACATGAGTGTCCGCCAGGCCCCGAGGGCCTCTGGTTGCATCCAGGAACCTGGTACCCACCCCCTGCCTCGCAACACGCACGATGGATCGTGGTATGACGGAGGGGGTCCCGCCCAGTGCTGGAAGAGATGGCCGTCGTCTGCTGGCTGCAGTGTCCTATTTCACAGACGACGGGACTGAGACGCCTGATTCCACTTACTCATCACCCACCAAGCTTTGCCTGTCGCTGTGCCAAGCCTTGTGGGGGATTCTGAGAAGCTCTGGACACAGCCCCTGCCCTCAGGTCCAGAAGCAGGGACAGATGAGTGACCTCGAAATTCCAGTTCAGTGGGACCAGTGCCTGGATGGGGAAAGCCCTGACTCAGGCCCTGAAGGGAAGGTCGGGTTGGCTTGCCCAGGGGTGTGCAAGTGACAGGAAGGACACCCCCGGGGTCTTGTAGCTCACTGGAAGCCACCTAATGGGAGGGCTTGGGGAAGTCAGGAGTTGCCCAGACCGATGACTCTTCTCTGGTGACTGGAAATCTCGTGGAAATCTCTTCTTAGCTTTCCCCATTTCTCCCTCCATGCTTTCTCTGCAGGTCAGGAGATCTGGGTTCGAGTCTTGACTGTTCCATGGCGACAGCCGTGGTGTCTTTGGCACAACAGTCGCCTCTCCTTTCTAGTGCCACCCAGTTTCCTCGTTGTATAACGGAGCCGTCTGGGCCTGTCCTGCCCGTGAGAGGAGTGTGAGGAGGGTGTGATGACCGAGGAGGCAATGTGCCCGCACTGCCAAGTCCCCCGCCCCGCCCCCTCCCTCCACCCTGCGACGGGGCTGGGCTGTTGCAGATGGTGCTGGTGGGGTTCGGATCAGGTGTCAGAGTGGGGATGGAGACTGTGGGGTCCTCCAGGGTAAGTGAGCCTCATCGATGTCCAGGGTCTACCTGGACACGTGGGTTCACCCACATCTGGTTCACATCCCGGCGCTGAGCTGGGACAACTCCAACTCCACAGCCTCTGCTTTCGAGGAAGGACCTCACCCTCATCCAGGGTGGGACACAGGGAAGACAACGTGCACGCGGCCCAGCTGCATGGGTCCCCTTTGGGGCCTCAATCTCCCCATCTGTGAAACCCCTGCACGGGGTGGTTTCAGAGGCCTGGGGGTCCTGCGATAGTCCAGGCCTGGGATCGAGGCACCCAGAGAGGTGGATGGCTCCTCAGGTCCTCGGCAGGCCTTGGGGCCCCACCCTTCTGCCTGATTCATCGTACCAAGGGAGGGAGAAGGTTGGTCCAGCCTGCCGAAGGGTAAGAATCCGGCGGGCCTTGCCCGGCTCCTGGCCTCGGCTTTGCCGTCTGCAGGACAGAGACGGTGATGGGGCGTGAGGCAAAGGGGGATTAGAGCTGGCAGGGCCTGAACCCTGAGATGGCCCAGATGTCCTGGGCACTCCTGCGCCAGGCCGTGTACCGAGGACTTCTTGCGTGTCACTTCATGTAATCCCCATCACAACCCTATGAGATTGATACTGGGATCAGCCCTATTTCATGGATGAAAACAGCCTCATAGAAGATACGTAACTTGTCCAAAGGTGGGCAGCTAGGAAGGAAAAAGGCAAATTTTTGATGGCCGAAGGCTCCACAAACCTCAAAGGCATCCTTTTTCGGGATGATGCTAATTAGATCGAGGTCACCCCAATCCTATCCTAGATGACAAGGAGACAAAGGATGGGGCCTTACAAACGGACCCCCGCAGAGCTCTTCTCAGCCTCACAGCTGGGCATGTGGCGGGGGTGAAGGTGTGCTAAGGGCCACTTCAACCCTGGCAGGTTGAAGTTCTAGGCCTGAATCTGTGACCTTGGGCCAGGCAAGAACAGGGTGCCAGGCCTGGCCTAGGGGCCTCATAACTGGTGTGAGGGATTACTGCGTGAATTTCCAGAGGCCCCGGGACCGTGCCAGCACCTCTGATCAAGGTCGGCTGCCGCTGAGGAGCACCTGCGGGACCTGACCGTGGGGAAACCACACCCTCCTCCTAGGGAAGATGAGGTTTTGTCTGTTTTGTTTCAAACTGGAGAGGGCCTTGTGTATGTAGTAGGTGCTCAATAGATGTGTGTTAGGGAGTAAATGAATGAATAGGCGGCATGGGAAGTGAACATGCTAGGAACTCTATAAATCCTTCCATCCTCTCTTCCTTCATCCTTCCCTTGAATGGAGGCCTGGGCTGAGGACCTGGCTTGTTCTCTTGCACCCTGGTGGAAATGATTTCCTCCCTGCGGGGATCCCCGTGGGGTGTGGGGCAGACCTGTCTCAGGCAGCCCTGTTTGCATAAACCTTGGTCCTCTCAGACTCTGGCAGTTGGAGGAGCGTCCCTTTTCCCCACTGCTCCCTGTTCAAGTCTCACCCCGAGGCCACAGGCCTGGGGTCTGGCTGCAGTCAAGTGGCTTTCTCCCCCCATCCCCGACTCCCTCCTCAGGCCTCCCCCATTCTCTGTGGCAGGTTCCAGGTCCTTCCTGCCTGCATTCCAGGCCCCTTGCTCCTTCCTGCTGTCTGCCCAGCGTGGCTGCCTGAGAGCTGCTGATGCTTCTCCGGGCACCCCGTCTACTCAGCCACCACCCCGGGGTCTGAGACTTGCCTGCGAGGGATGCGGCCCTCTGGTCTGGCCAGGATGCCCTCACCAGCCTCATCGGGGCTCCCAGCGGTGCCTCCCGCTCAGCACTCGCGGTCTCTGGGCACTTGAGTCTCACCAAAGGCCTGTTGTGCAGGAGGAACTGTACCCCTATTTGCAGATCCAAACCCAGGCTCGGAGAAGTGGAGTGAGTGGCTCTTAAACACACACGCGTGAGTGCGCACCAGCGTCATGCCGCCCAGCCGCCTGGGTGTGCGTCCCTGCCCCGCGCTCAGGAACTGCGTGACATTGGCCACGTTTCGTGCCCTCTCAGTGCTCAGTCCCCTCATCTGCGCGTTGAGGATGATGACACCCCTGGTGCCCACGACGCTGTCGTGGGAATGCAGCGAGATGATTCACGTGAAGCATTCAGAGCTGAGCCTGGGGTGTATCAGGGCTCAGGGGGTGATGGCCACTATTACAGCAAACCAGGCACTTTGGGGGACGCATGGACAGAAAGGCAGAAGAAACCCTTCTGGAAGGGCTACCTCTTCCCTCTTTAGATAGGAAAGTAGGCACAGATGAAGTGGTGAGAAATGCCCTGGCAAGAGCTTCTCCTCCCACTTGAGAGACCCACAGCACCCCTGTGTCAAGCAGGGGCTGAGCGTTTGGCAGTGAATGAGCTGCTCGTGCTCTCAGAGAGCCAACAGCCTTGTTACAATGGCTGCACGTGGTGGCAATCCCCAGGGAAGTGCAAATGGACTGGGGCTTCCTGAGTACAGGTATTTGAAGTGGACCTGGGAGGTCGAATAGGAGCTCGTCAGCTGAGGGAGCTGGGAATGGCCCTCTGGACTCAGGCAGCAGCACAGACTGAGGCTTCGGCCCGGGAAGAACGTGGAGCAAACGAGTGGCTGCAGGAACATGGTGGACGCTGGGGAGGTGAGCTGAGGAACGGAAGGGCGTTTGTTTTCTGCCAAGGGGTTCAGACTTTGAGGAATACACCACAGGACTCTGAGCAGTGGGGGGAGAGGCAACACCCCGAGCTGAGTGTTCTTTGCTCTGCTCAGCGTGGCCTTTATTTTTTTTTTAAATCAAAATCTTTATTTTAAGTAGGAATGAACTTTATATTGTGGTAAAATATATGTAACATAAAATTTACCATTTCCGCATTTATAAATGTACAATTTGGTGTCATTAAATACATCCACAATGTTGTGTAACCATCGCCACTCTTTCCAGAACTTGTTCATCATCCCAAACAGAACTTCCGTCCCCATTAAGCAATGACTCCCCATCGCTCGCTCCCCACGGCCCCTGGGACCCTCCGTCCTACCCTCTGTCCCTATGAATTTTCCTGCTCCAGGTGCTTCATGTAGGAGGAATCATACAGTATTTGTCGCTTTGTATATCTTTGAAGAAATGTCCTTTCAAGCCCTTTGCCCATTTTTGAATTTGGTTGTCGTTTATTTTTTTGTTATTGAGTTGTAGGAATTCTTTATATATTTTGGACATGAGTCCCATATCACATATATATTAACAATTTGCACATATTTTCTCTCATCCTGTGGGTTGTCTTTTTGCTGTCTGGATAGTGTCCTTTGAGGCACAAAAGTTTTTAATTTTTATGAAGTCCAATTTATCAATTTTTTCTTTTACTGCCTGTGCTTTTGGCGTCATATCCAAAACATTGATAACTCCAATGCCATGATGATTTCCCTCTATGTTTTCTTCTAAGAAGTTTAAAGTTTTAGCTCTTAAGTTTAGGTCTTTGATCCATTTCGAGTCGATTTTTGGATATGGCGTAAGTGAAGGCTCTAACTTCATTCTTCCGCACGTGGATATCCACTTTCCCCTGTACCACGCGTAGAAAAGACTGCCCTTTCTGCCCTGAATGGTCTTGGCACCTGTGTTGGAAATCAACTGACCGCACATTTGAGAGTTTACTTCTGAGCTGTCTATGCTGTTGCATTTGTCTGTCTGTCTGGCCCTGCATGGCCTTCTGAAGCGAGGTCCAGAATTCCAGGATGCACAGGGAGCCTTGTGGGTCATTCCTGCTCCTCCTGCCTGCAGGCAGGTGACTGACCAGCTGCAGAGATTCGGCTTGGGGATACATTTTTCTTTCACGGGAGCTGGTGAGAACTGGTGGAAGGCAGAGCCACAGGTGAGGGCTTCGGAGCCACGGCCTTGGCCTCTGGCTGTTTGCGGGCCCCTCTGTCCCTGCAGCTGACTGTCCTATGAGGATATGGCCTTTGGGGAGATTCACACATGCTCTTAGGGTCCACACACCCGTCCCCCAAGACACCTAAATCTGGGACCACTCCCTTCATTAGGATGATTCCAGAATCTTCTCTCGGTGGAGCTAGTTGGAACTCCAGGAGGGAAACCCGCTGTCCACACTCCACTGTGCATATTTTGAAGATTTTCTGTTTGATTCCCACGAGAGGCACTTGCAGCTCCCAGACCCCACCCGGGGCCGGGCAGTGAGCAGCACAGCCAGGGGCCAGGGCCCTGAGGGGAGGAGAAGGGGCAGCTGCAGAGAAGCAGCTGTCCCCTGCTCCCAGCCTTGGGGCCCCCCAGCCTAGGTGTCTAAACAGAGGCCTGCTTGAGCCTGGCCTCCTAGCCAGGTGCCCCAAGGCAAGTAACAGGCACAATTTCTAGAATTCCTGGAAAGTCATAGAAACTGTGCTCACCCCACAGTTGGGCTGCAAAGGCTTCCTGAAGCTTCAGACGCCCGTGGTCTGGGGAAGTCAGTGTAGCTCGGGACCTGCAAACAGATTGCAGCCTGAACAGCTGAGTGACCCTGGGCGAACTACTTGACTCCTTTGCCTCAGTTCCCTTATCTGTAAAGCGGGGATAAGCATAATATCTACCTTTTAGGAATATGATAGGGTAAAATAGGTAAAGAGCTTAGAACTTTCCTGGAGCAGAGTAAATGCTCAGGGAGTGTTAGCTGTTATTGTTGGTAAGATTTTGCTAGAACCCTACGTTGCACTAGCCAGAAACCTTGACAGGCAGTTACAGTTGACTTGGATGCATACAATTGGAAAATCAGCCAGGTGAGGTGTGCTCACGTCTGCAATCCTAGCACTTTGGGAGGCTGAGGCGGGAGGATCGCTTTAGCTCAGGAGTTCGAGACCAGCCTGAGCAAGAGCTAGACCCCATCTCCTACTAAAAAAATAGCAAAAATCAGCCAGGTGTGGTGGCATGTACCTATAGTCCCAGCTATGTGGGAGGCTGAGGCAGGAGGATCGCTTCAGCCCAGGAGTTTGAGGTTGCAATGAGCTATGATGACACCACTGTACTCTAGCCCAGGCAACAGAGTGAGACTCTGTCTCAAAAAATAAATAGATAGGGCCGGGCGCGGTGGCTCACGCCTGTAATCCTAGCTCTCTGGGAGGCCGAGGTGGGCAGATCATTCTGAGCTCAGGAGTTCGAGACCAGCCTGAGCAAGAGTGAGACCCCACCTCTACCAAAAATAGAAAGAAATTAATTG
>CAUYSK010049908.1:0-26740 GCA_963575035.1 Avahi laniger | reverse complement strand
GCTAAGAGATGTAAAAGCTTAAGGGCCAAACAATACCAAATGTATAGGCTTCAAAAACCATCTAAGTTAGGGCATTCACTAGTTTTAGCTAAGATACATCTGGAACACTGACAAGTGATTACTTACATACAATAATGTAAATTTTTTGAAAAATAAACTTTAGTGGAACAATCTGGAAGGACACACGAGAGGAACAACAGGTTACCAGTTTAAGGTGTCAGCCAAATTTGTTTCAGCCACTTTTGAGTCCATGTTCTAAAAATCTAAAATTTAGTTATCTTTCCCCAAGCTGAGAACTTCCTATCATGTCAGTATCTATGTTATGAAAAAAAGGAGACTTAGGTGAAATGTTTTTATTTATCATAACTGCTGTATCAGTTGCCTAGGACCTCAACAGCTTCATGGAAGTCTGGGAAATGTTCATGCATAAGGTTACTGCCTTAGCTGATTAAAATCGCCCCATACAATGGTACATATCAACCCTTAGTGAAGCCTTTAAAAAACAAACAGGTTGAAAAATGGGTTAAAGGAGGCAAATACAGCATCTGCCTTTAGAGCTATCAACTCAGAATTCTCTCAATTATGAAATCTTGCGGAGAAGTTATTCATCTTTCTCAAAATCCAGGTGATGACAATATTCCTTACTCCAGATCTGGCATTTCTGAAAGGATTTAAAAGACATCAGTATGAAGAACAAGGGAATAATTAACCAATTTAAGGTCTTATATAGAAAAAGCAGCCAAAAATAGAATTAAATAGTTCCCTAGTGAATTAATTGGTTGTCTTACTACGTCAAATCATTCACATTTCTGCTTTGGCTAATTGAGGCCATAAAGAATTTTTCTTCCAATTGTTAACAAGTTAACATCTCTACTTTTACATACACTTACTTTCATCATCACTGTCTTGTGAATCCTGCAGAAGGGGAAATAAGAAAAAGTTATCAAGCTGATCAAACATTTCTCTGCCAACTGAACAGTTTACCTTAAAAAGCTGAAGCACTGTATTTTTGACTAAAGCAGCAAAGGTATAGGAATTTAATCATCAGACCAGGTTTACGTAAGGTGAATGAATGTATAGCTCAAAATCTATCTTCCTGTAAAAACTGGTGTGTGCCTTTTGGTGAGAAATTAGCCCATGCTTTGAACCCCTCCCTAAACTGTCACCTTCTCTCATGGCATTCAACAAAAGAAAAAATTGGCTCAATACAAAGATCAATGGATTAATAGAAGATAATGAACTCTAATCCTAGCCGTTAAATTAGTCTAAGTATTTTCCAAACTGCTTAAATAACTTTCTGGAAGATGTTAACAGGATGCCAGAAGCGGGATGTTGAATAAAGTGGTTTAATCTATCTCCTCCTTTTATAGATTTGCAGTGTTCACCTGTTTATTGCTCTGACCAATCCTGCTACAAAACCTATTTAACTTAGTCAAAGTAAGTTCTAAACTCTTAATTGAAAAGGTGTATGTCTCTAAGCAATGATTCTTTTGAAATCTGGTCCCTTTAGGAATGGTCCATGGAACACCAGTTCCCTAGTAGGTATCCATCCCTTAAAAATGGACACATTTTAAAAATTGCTTTTCCCTATGATATTTTTAAGGAAAAAACAAGTGGCAAAAAAAAAAGCAATCTCGAATCTATATAAAACAACCTGTAAATACATTGTTTCTTACTATTAAAGTAAAAAGAAAAAAAAATTTATAGACTTACATCATCTGCTCCATCTACTTCTGGTAAATCTACATCCTCATCACCACCCATGTTGTTCATCATCTATTTGAAGTGTAAAAATTAGTTTTAAAAATGATGTTAAATTAGGCCCTAATTATTAGGTTGCACGCTCCAGAATAAAATCTTAAGTCTGTCATAGATTTCCACAAATGAAAAATGCAAAATAAACTTAAGCACCTTCACTTCTGGAAAAGGTAGATTATAGGTAATTAAACAAAATTCTTAAAACCTGTAGGAACTTAAGACTAAGTTTTCTCTAAAGAAAAGTGAAGTTATTAAAATTCATCCAGCAAGATAGCTACATATGATAGAGAAATTAAAATCAAAATTCTGAATAGTGTTTACCTCTGGTGGCTAAGGAAAAGAATGGGATTCATCTGAGATTACAAAGCTTTGTGTCTTAAACTAGGTGGTATGTGTTTTATGATTCTCAATATGGTTTTAAATAATGTGAAGAACCACTAAGTGATTTAAAACAAAGACCTCCAGGATGATTCGCTTGTATAAAAGGCCTGAAAATTGAACTGAAGGCTGAACAGTAGTAACTCTGAAGTTAAAAACCACAAATAAGCATAATTCTTGAACGAGGTACACACTGTGGAAAATACCCTTGAATACTTACAATAAATTGAGACCAGAATAGAACATACTTACATGAAGTACTAATTTCACATCTTTAGTTGTTTACAATCTTAATTTTTTCCTAAGACTACAGTGAAACAGCATAGTTGTTTATAATCATGAAGCAAGTAGTATATTATTTTTAGAGATACAAGTAACAAAAGACTAAACAACTATCATTAGATGGGGAGGGACTTATTTCTTCAAATTAAAACTTTTTTGTAATGTTTAAATTTTTGAAAAATAGAATTATTTACACAACCATGCATAACACATTAAAAAAAAAACATCAAAGACTTTAAAAACATATGATTACCCACATTTCAGAATTGGAAGGGGCCTTAAAGGGGTTAACTAGTCATACACACAAATGTTCAGCCTTAAAAGAATGGAGTATTATTCAGCCTTAAGAAAGGAGGAAACACTGCCTTATGCAACAATATGGATGAACCTGGAAGATATTAAGTGAAATAAGCCAGTCACAGGACAAATACTGCATGATTCCACTTTATAAAATAGTCACGTGGTAGTTGCCAGGAGCTGGGGGGATAGGGAGTTGCTATTCCAACAAGTATAAAGTTTCAGTTATACGAGATGAATAATTCCAGAGTTCTGCTGTACAGCATTGTTCCTACAGTTAACAATACTGTACTGTGCACTTAAAAATGTGTTAAGAGGCTAGAACTCCTGTTAAATGCTCTTACCTCAATTAAAAAAAACCAAAACTACACACACACATGCACACACAAAAGGATACGTAGTCAAATCTCTCAGTATAAAAATTTTGGACAATCTATCTTGAATAATATGAATAACTGGTAGAGAGTTTCCCTACCTCCGAAGGCACTGTTGAATACTTCTGTTAAAATTCTTTGAGCAGGAAAAATGCTCAAAATGTGCCAAGCACAATGCTAGGTGCTGAGGATACAATAGTAATAGAGATAGAGAATTGAACGTATTCAAGAGCTATTTAGGAGGTAAAACAAAAAACAAAGATAGCACAGAACAACAAAGATAGCACAGTAAAAAGTAGTGTTATGAAGCTGTGACTTGTACAGCTAGGTAAATGGCACCAGTCACTACAGATAAAGAATAGCAAAGTTGAGGAGAATCACATGAGTATAATTATCCTCCCTCCCTTTCTGCTGAAGTCAAGGTGCCAGAGCCATGTGAGGAGACATGTTAACTAAGTAGTTGCATACGTGAAGCTGGAAACTGAGCTCCTTTTATTTAACTCTTAGTTCTCAAAGAATAAATAAAAATAGAGTCTAGTTAATTAAACTTTTCAAATTGCAATGAGAAATGGATTTCACAGGTATATATTGCACAGATATATATTCAGCTTACAATCTAATGGTCTCTTTTCTACTCAGCCTGATTCCAGTACATTTGATAATGTCTATCTGCCTACAGGGAGATCATTTTTTCCTTGGCCATGGTAAAATACACTTGGGTGACACCTTAGAAAATAGGCTTGCTTAAAGCCCTCTCCCCTACATACCTCTCAGTGTGAACTTCTCACCATAATTCTTTCATTTAAAAGTTTATATTTGTGTTATATGGCTCTCAAACAGAAGCCAACTATTGTAAAATGTTTCAGTGCTGAAATAAAACTAGCTGTGTTGGACTGATTAACTGTAGTTTATTCTTCGCCTTTATATGTCAACTTCAAAACTTGACACTAATTTTTAAAACAATAGTAAAAAACGTTCAACTTCAGGATTAAATTACCATTGTTAAGACCTTAGTTGTTGATACCACAGAATGGTCTTAAAACCAAATTAAATTGATTATACAGAAACGTACTGTGTACTTGGGGGAGAGGAATGCATTTAAAAGAACTTACCTCAGAAAAACGATCAAAATTAGACATGTCTTCATCTGAATCGTCTTCCCAGTCTTTCCAATTATTGAAGTCCACACTAAGCCAATTAAGCTATAGATCAATACAAATAGCACCCCTATGATTAGGTAAATTTGCACTTGGTATGTAACTTAAGACTTTTTTTTTTTCTTTTTAAAGTACAGGTCTCACTATACTATATTGCTTAGGCTGGAATGCAATAAACAATTCACAGGTGCAATCCAACTAATGATCAACAAGAGAGTTTTGACCTGCTCCATTTCTAACCTGGGCCAGTTCATCCCTCCTTAGGCAACCTGACTATCCCCTACTCCTGGGAGGGGAGTACTGAACTTAGTATAGACACCCAAATGGCATAGCACACTATAGCCCAGAGCTATAGTAGTTGGGACTACAGGCAGGCACCACTACACCCAGCAAGACTACATTTTTTTGAACTGTAATTCATACACATTAGCACACACACAAAAAGAGAATAAGTTAACACAAAAATTAGGGTGAAATCAAATGCAGTAATGGTAAATAAAGTCTTATGAAACATCTTTCAAAATTGTTAAACCTACCTTTTGAACAACAAAAATCTACTGGTAGGAACTACTCTCAAAATACTTGAATAATTTAAAACTAATAAATATCAAAGTAGACCAAAAAAATAGAGAACGTAAGCCTTTATACTTACCTATGAAACAAAAACATGTAGTGTATTCCTTACACCAAACAAGTGTATTTTTTATTACTTAAAATACTCCTTTTAAAAAAGGAAAATGAAACCTACCTTTGCCCTTTCTTTTGTTAACCTTGGCCACGACTGGCCAGATTCTCCTTTTCGTAAACAACATAAAATTGATCTGTCCGTTCTTTTATGCTTGGAATCCTAAAAACAAAAGCACCATCATCACCTACATCATGTCATTTACAGTGATAATCTTCAGTATCACTACATGACAGAAAGTAGCTCATTTCTCATCTCTCCTTTCATTTCTTTCCTTACATTTTCTCTAGATTCCAAAAGAAACATGCTATTGACTACTAAAAACTTCAAACTATCCAACTGCCAAAAAAACTCAAAAACTCAGTTTAACCATCATTTTTTCTTCCCTGCACAAGGTGAAGAGAAAACATTTGCATTTTTAATTAACAATGGTACAACCAGCCGGGCGCGGTGGCTCACGCCTGTAATCCTAGCTCTCTGGGAGGCTGAGGCGGGTAGATTGTTTGAGCTCAGGAGTACGAAACCAGCCTGAGCAAGAGCGAGACCCCGTCTCTACTAAAATTAGAAAGAAATTAATTGGCCAACTAAAAATATATAGAAAAAATGAGCTGGGCATGGTGGCGCATGCCTATAGTCCCAGCTACTCGGGAGGCTGAGGCAGGAGGATCGCTTGAGCCCGGGAGTTTGAGGTTGCTGTGAGCTAAGATGACGCCACGGCACTCTAGCCGGGGCAACACAGTGAGACTGTCTCAAAAAAAAAAAATGGTACAACCAAGGAATGGTTTAAAAGATTCCATCCTTAGAAAACAGTGATAACAAGAACAAAAAGAGTATGCAGAAAAGTATTTTGAAGGAGGAAAAAATATTGCAAAATGTTAAGTATACCTAGTTAGCCTCTGAACTGTTAAACAGAATTAGTGCTTACTACTAGAGAGTACTTTAAGTATATTCATTTCCTCACAATTTAAATCAGGATTAAAGCATCAAGACTACTTACATTTGGATCAATACAGTGAAAAAGATCAATTTCATTTAAATGTTTAAAATTATCACTTCCTCCAAGACAACTGAATAAAAAAAAGAAAACAATGAATTAAGCCTCTTCAGAGATAAAGATCAGTAATAATTTCAATGAAAAAACAAAAAGCAAAACAAGCAAGCCTAAGTTACACTCAGTTGTCTGGAATAAGCTTCCCACGCAATAATGTAAAATGGAAATTTACCTGAACGTAAGTTTGGATTTTTCAAAATTTACATTAACATCTTTACTGTCTTCAACACAAAATTCAATGAAGACATAGTCCCTTCGATCGTACCACTTTGCAGAAGCAGGCTGCCTACAAAGATGTAAAATTAGACAGTCAAGCTGGAATTCATTAACTGAATATTTACATAATCTCCAAAATTCAGCACGTAAGTAATGCATTTTTCTACTCCATTACAGCATTGATTGTTTGGGGTCAGTTTATTACAATTTTAAACAGAAACTACATGTTTACCCTTACAGCTACATTCCAACTCAAAACATAGGACACCAGCAAGATTTAGTTTCAGAATGACACCAATTTCATAATACGGATTTAAAAACCAAACAACACTTAATAGTTAACCATTTAGTTAGTTCTGTCGAAAAATGTGTTACTCCTTTAGAGTCCCGGTTCTAAAACTAAACTTTACATAATTAATAAATCAAGAGAATGAATCCACTTTCAACTGAAAGATAGTTTTCATTATCTCTACTTACAAAGCTAGAAACCGTGGAACTAAAACATATGAGAAATAGTGTCTGTAAAAAACGTTCTCAGCTTATTTCTGACCACATAAAACAACGTGTGGAGGGGTACACAAAAAAATCTTCTAACTTTTAAGATTCTAAAGAATGACATTAAAGAATGAAGTTTCTGTACAACTTCATCCTCTACTCTATGCCTGTACTGATACATACTAAAAGCAACACATTGCTTTTTCCTTAATACTGTTCATCTGCTCCAGTCTGCTTCATACTGTCAGCTGCAAGAGCTCTACTCACTCATCTATTAAAATTGTTTTAGAATATGGCTAACAAATCATTTGAGGCAAATACATTCAAATATAGTTGATTAACAGGCAATAATGACTATGTGGCAAATAATTTTCTTTGTAATCTGCAGACAAACGTTTGCACATGCATCAAAATTCAAATTCTCACACATGCAAAATTAAGAGCATTTGCCTCTAAAGAATGAGCCAGAAAGATGGATGGCCAGGCGTGGTGGCTCACGCCTGTAATCCTAGCACTCTGGGAGGCTGAGGTGGGCGGACTGTTTGAGCTCAGGAGTTCGAAACCAGCCTGAGCAAGAGCGAGACCCTGTCTCTACCAAAAATAGAAATTAATTGGACAGTTAAAAATATATAGAAAAAATTAGCCAGCCATGTTGGCACATGCCTGTAGTCCCAGCTACTTGGGAGGCTGAGGCAGTAGGATTGCTTGAGCCCAGGAGTCTGAGGTTGCCGTGAGCTAGGCTGACGCCAGGGCACTCACTCTAGCCAGGGCAACAAAGTGAGACTGTCTCAAAAAAAACCAACAAATATGCAAAAAAAACAGCAACAAAAAAACAAATATGCACTGCTTTGATAATTAAAGTTATTTGGCATACAGGTATTCTTTGTACTTTTTGCAACTTTTACATAAATCTAAAACTATTCCAAAATATTCAAAATAAGTTTAAAAATATATATTCCAGGGCTCTGCATAAAACTCAACTGAAAGCCTGTTTTTGTTTTCAAGTTTGAAATTCCCTAAAGAGTAGCAAGTCAAGTCCTATAAAGTTGCAGTCAACTGCCCAACATTTTTACACAGCTTTTAAACTAATCATATTCATTATCAGATTTGAAATAGGTTACAAAGCACACATGTTCAGTTTCCAAAGTCTAAATATCAGTAAATCAGCGAGAGTAAAAGCTATTTCTTTAGGCATCTGCAGATTTCTTTTTTTAATTTTCAGATTTTAAATGCCTCTGAAAAAGAAGTCTAAATCACAATTTCTCATGTTAACATATCTAATAAATAATTTAGGAGTTTTAATGAATAGGCCATGCATTATTTCTAGCTCATTTTCTCCTCAACAGTATTCTTCTTATGTGGTTAACATAGGTTCTGTCTTTAGCTGAAATATCTGCCAACTTAATAAACAACAAATTTTAAAATGCAAGTGACTAACAATCCCTTTTAAAAAAAAAAAAATTAGGCCGGGCGTGGTGGCTCACGCCTGTAATCCTAGCACTCTGGGAGGCTGAGGCGGGTGGATCGTTTGAGCTCAGGAGTTCGAGACCAACCTGAGCAAGAGTGAGACCCCGTCTCTACTAAAAATAGAAAGAAATTAATCGGACGACTAAAAATATATAGAAAAAATTAGCCGGGCATGGTGGCGCATGCCTGTAGTCCCAGCTACTTGGGAGGCTGAGGCAGTAAGATTGCTTGAGCCCAGGAGTGTGAGGTTGCTGTGAGCTAGGCTGACGCCACAGCACTCACTCTAGCCTGGGCAAGAGAGTGAGACTCTGTCTCAAAAATAAATAAATAAATCAATAAATAGTTAACAACCAGGGGCAATGAGCACTGCAGTACAAAAATACCATTTCTAACAAAAAGGAACCTGAGTTCCCTTAGAGAAATGGCTGATCCCAGATATAAAGTGGGAAATATGAGCTTGGGACATTTTGTACAAGAGAATCTTTAAAAGGCTCTAACTCCAAACAAGGAGCAGCAAAAAGGGTGTGCCCTTGGCCAAAGACAATTTGAGCATCAAACAAAAAGACTGCAAATTGATTTAAATACACTGAATATGAAAACCCTGAGTCTGTATCAATTAAAAATAAAGGCACCCCCTCAATAATTCTACATCACAAGGTGCTAAACACCAATTCTTTACAAACTGTCAGTGAAAGAATTAGGCATTTTCGCTTCCTTCTCTTTATGAACTTTTATTCGTGAAAACTGAATAGTACCAGTTCATGAAGGAAACTTTACAGAATACTAGCTTCCCCTGTAGAAGAAAAGTAAAGATCATCGATGGATGATACCATTAACAATGATTAAACAGTTGGTGAAGAATTTACCAATCTTAGCATCACTAAAAGTGAAACAACCAGACATACATTTTTATGTTTGATGCAACATGGTGTATACCACAGTACTATGATATATACCTATTTGAAAACAAGTTTAACTTCCGTTTAAGAAATCTCTAAAGCTTAATTTCAGCCTACAGGAAATCTGAAGAAAAAACAAGTTAATTGATGCAAGGCAGGCACAAATCCTGAAGCATGGTTTAACAAATTAATGGCATAACAAAGGTGAACTGCTCTAGATTAAGAGAGATCTGAGGCAGGGCACTGTGGCTCACCTCTGTAATCCTAGCACTCTGGGAGGCCAAGGCAGAAGGCTCGCTTGAGGTCAGCCTCAGCAACAGGGAAGTTTGAGACCAGTCTTGGCCCGGTCTCTACTAAAAACAGAAAAATTAGCCTGGCATGGTAGCGTAATCTCAGCTACTCTGGAGGCTAAGGCAGGAGACTTGCTTGAGCTCAGGAATTGGAGGTTGCTGTGAGCTAGGCTGATGCCACAGCACTCTAGCTCAAGTGACAAAGCAAGACTCCTTCTCAAAAAATAAATAAATAAATAAGCCTTCTTCAAATATTAAGTAATCCAGTAATCCAGTAAATTATCACTGTTTGGTGCTGATTTGTGCCTCCCCCAATAGCCAATATTCATGAAGTCCTAAGCTCTAGCACCTCAGAATATGAATGTATTTTAAAGACATAGGGTCTTAGGGTAGGTCCCTAATCCAATATGACCAGTGTCCTTATAAAAGGAGATTAGGAGGACACAGTTACAGAAGGCTAGACACAAAATGACAGCTATCTGAAAACCAAGGAGAGAGGTCTTACAAGAAACTAATCCTGCCGACATCTTTATCTTGGGACTTCCAGCTGCGCAGAATTGTGAGGAAATAAATTTCTCCTGTTTAAGCTACCCATCTATAATATTCTGCTACGGCAGCATTAGCAAATTAATACTACAACCAAGCCTGGCGTCATGGCTCCCACCTATATAATCCCAACACTCTGAGAGTCCAACACAGGAGTGTCACCTGAGCTCAGGAGTTCACAAGAACCTCAACTCCACACAAAAAAGTAAATTAAATTACAAAGCCTGGTGCTGGCAAGTGCCTGTCGTCCTAGCTATTTGGGAGGCTAAGGTGGGAGGATCACTTGAGCCCAGGAGTCACAGTGAGCTATGATCATGCCACTGCATTCTAACCTGGGCATCACAGGGAGAATCTGTCTCAAAAAAAAAAAAAAAAAAAAAAAGGAAGGAAAAAAATTTTTTTAATTATCTAAATCAGAAGGTAGGCTACAAGCCAAAAATGATTTCTGCATTAAAAAAAAAAAATGCGGGACAGACATATTTGTGGCCTGTAAAGCCTAATATTTACTAGTTGACCCTATGTACGAGTTCGCTGACCCTGATCTAAACCATCAAAAAATCAAAATTATAGGGCCAGGCACTGTGGCTCATGCCTGTAATCCTAGCACTTTGGGAGGATTGTTTCAGGGCAGGTGTTGAGATCAGCCTAGGAAGAGTGAGACCCCATCTCTACAAAATAGAAAAATTAGCCAGGCGTGATGGTCTCAAAAAATAAAAAAATCCCAAAATTATATATAAGGGGGGAGGATGCCCTATACTTAACCTAAGTCAGTAATAAACACATATATTCACTCATTTGAAAGGAGAACCAAGTATTTATGAAATCTCTTTTCACCCTGCATGAAGTTCACCTTTTTCTATTAACCAATGGAGAAGGGACTAGTTTAGCTTTAACTCTACTTCTAATTATACTGGATTTATCTCTTGTCTTTATATTAACATTGGCAAAATTCATGTCCATTGTTCAAGTCTGTTAATTCATTTTAATATATACCTATAGACACAAAAACCTTTTTCATCTCTACATACATTATGTAAATAACCCACTACTTAAAGCAAAAACAGCAGCAAAGAACTCCACAGCAGGCCATTTCATGCTTTTCTAACAAGCATTTCTAGGCTCAACAATAGGGCTATACATACCAATTCAAGCATTTAAAATTTTTTTTTTTTTTGAGACAGAGTCTCCTCTCTTGCCTGGGCTAGAGTGCCATGGCATCAGCCTAGCTCAGAGCAACCTCAAACTCCCGGGCTCAAGCGATCCTCCCGCCTCAGCCTCCCAGGTAGCTGGGACTACAAGCACACGCCACCATGCCTGGCTAATTTTTTCTATTTTTAGTTGATTGGCCAATTTCTTTGTTATTTTTAGTAGAGACGGGGTCTTGCTCTTGCTCAGGCTGGTCTCGAACTCCTGAGCTGAAACGATCCGCCCGCCTCAGCCTCCCAGAGTGCTAGGATTACAGGCGTGAGCCACCACGCCCGGCCCAAGCATTTAAATTTTACAAAATCTAAAATTCTCTGTAGTTCTGTCTAAAATGTCTCTTAGCCTCAGAAGGACAAAGACCACATTTGTTCCCAAATACCACAGATTTTAATATGTTAGTATTTGGTGGATATTAATTCTAATGTATTGAAAATTATAAGCACCTTCACTTTAAAAAATGGATGCACCAGAAAAGCTAGACGGAAATAATTTGCTAAGGAAGATATCCCAGTTATTGCAATTATTGTGACAGTGTACTACTATGTGCAAAGCATATTTTATTAAAAAAGAAAATTAAAACACCTCAAGTCTTTTATGAACTGGTAGGACAGGCATATTATACATAATTTGGGGGAGTTTACAATTTATTCTGTAACTAGGTAGCTAAAAAAAATACATTAATTCCAGCTATGCAGCTATCATCATTTTAGAAGTCTTGAGGGCAAAAAAAACTGTAACATAAGTGGCACACTGACAAAAAGGAATAATAGATAACAAAGAATACTGGATGTAATAGAATTCTACGTCATGTAAGTCGTCTCTACATCCAATGCCACAAAGCTCCAACATCTTTATTTTGTTTTTCTCTCTCGGAATTTCCAGGGCCCTGAAGTTTTTATAAGTAGGCACAACACACTATCACATAGCAAGCATGAAAAAAATCTTTAAGTTGGTACATCAGAATTCAGTGAAACAAAAAATGTTTAAAACACAAATGACAGGCCTACAAATCTTAGTTAATACTATAATAATTCAAATTTGGCTCCCTGAAATATTTTAGATCAACTTCATTGCTACAACCAATGAAGCATACATATGCTCTTCACACAGAATTATACAGAATTCTGCATTCTGTATATCCCGGTGTATTTTCCCCTTGCTATCTTTATTACCTTTCTCTCATGGCAGTGTCCAATCAGAATGGATTCTTTGTAAATCAAAGTTTCTACCTATATAAATGTGATAAATCATTGTTAATATCTAATTCTTACTTTAATAAATCAATGGGAAAAAATCAGGATCCTATCAACCAGTCAATATTATCATCTTTAACACAGACAAATGTACTGGAGAAAATAGCGACAAAGACCATTTAATAACAATGGTCTACTTTTCTAAGAGTATTTAAGAAACTGCAAAAGGTGGCACAAGGATACGCTAATAATCTTTATGACAAAATGGGCAAATATTTTAAAACTTAGTTAAGTTTTATTTTCAATTAATGGTTTCATATAGAAATTAGAAAGAAAAAAGTAAAAAAAAAAATTAATTTTGACTGAAAAGCCTTCCTTTAAGAAAAACAAAAGAGACGCTGAGGTAGGAGGATTGCTTGAGGCCAGGAGTTTGGGGTTGCAGAGAGGTATGATGATGCCACCAGATTCTATTCTGTACAACAGAGTGGGAAGATCTTGTCTCCAAAAAAAACCCAACCAATCAACCAAAAAAAAAAAAAAAACCCCAAAAGAAAACAGACTGTGGAGAAGAGGTGATCCACAGTAGTTAAAAGACAGTTTCTGACCAAACTCTAACCAATAAACTAAATATTCCTGAAATAAAGGACTCACAAATAAGTCAAACGTACTTTGATTGTATTCACAGTATTTTGCAAAAAAAAAAAAATTAAAGCACATGTACTTTAAGGGTATATTCTGACTTCAGACTTCTTAAAATGTAGCAAAGTCTCAAATAATAAAATATAAAATCAAAGACTAGATTTATTGATGGCTCTCACAAACTTTTATCTTTCAGCTACTGACCACCAATCTACTCTCCATTCTGTATAAACACGGAATATTGCTGAATTTGACCAAAAATGTGCTATAGGAGAATACAGGACCAACAGTAGGAGACTCCAGTTAGTCCCAACCCTAACCATCAAGCACTTCATGCAGCCAAGTCTTACAGCTAAAATAAATTTAGGGTTTGAACATTATTCAGTAAACAAATATTCACTGGACATACCAGGAATTGTTCTGGATACATTAGTCAACAAAACAGACAAAAACACCTGCCCGTGAGAAGCGTCCATTCAAGTGAAATGAAATGTAGTCCAAAAACCTTCTACTAAGAAACATGGGGATGGGGGATCGCACCCACTACTAGCTGTGGCTTATCTTTCTTGACATATAAATAGGAGACTTCACTGCAAAATAATCTTTGATCGTTAGATATCTTTAAATTGTATCAAGGGTTACAGAAGAACAACAAAATCATTAAAACAAAAAAAAATCAGCTGTAAAAAGGATGTTATCAAGTTCAGAAGTACTGATTTAAAGACTAAAAAAACTTGTCTGTAATTTTCAAAAGGTAATGGAGAACACTGGTAAATTTCAGTTTGTAACAAGTGAGGAATGAGACATCAAAGTTCTACTACAGAAAGGAAAAAATTATTTCCAAGTTCACAGATTAAACAGTTTTTCCTTGTTAGGTAGTTATTAAAAGCTCCACCTATAATGTCTGAAACCAAGCTATCTCTCATATTTTTTGTCAGAGAAACTCCAGATATGCTTCTCATATTTTCAGATCTTCTGTATACAAGCTGTAGTACTACATGAAACTTTCTGAAAAGGTGATCTGAATAAACCTGCTACTCTGGTTCCCAAATTATGTACCAAGGTCCGTCAAGGGCACCAAGGAGGAACTAAGAAGGCTGCCTTGGGGTATTTTAAATTTTAGGGGAATTCAGTGATACTCAACATCTATCAAGATAGCAAGCAAACTACTACTTTGAAATGGTTCAGTTTCAACCTCTGATTGTACTACATCACTCTCCATTAAGTTTCTTCTTCTCAAAACTGGATCTCTGGTGTGGTTGCTGTGATTAAAAAATAAAATAAAAAACACAAGTACTTACATACAAAAAATCTTGCTCTGAAGGTGTGTGTCCAGAAAAAATATCAGTGGGGAACAGGAAATGAGATGGTAGTATCCACTCTGATTTCAAGGTTTGAAAAGTTACATAGTATTGAAAAGGCATACACGTTCCATTAATAATTTATACAAAAAAACTTACTCTTTCAATTTTTATGTATTAGTTCAAGATGTTATCTCCCCACCCCATCCGAACAACTTTGTACCTTTCCCACATTCCCACTTTTACGCATTCTTTTAATATCCCCAAGGCAGGTAAAAGAATTTTTTTCCATACAAATAAGTCTCATACAAGGTCAACTGTCAATCTCTCATTGCCCCCATTACAAACACATTTTAGACCCTCAGGGCTCCTTTATCATATGTCAAGAAGTATGGCACAGGTTAGTCATCACAGAAGCAGCTTAGATTACATAATAAATAAACCTGAACTAGTAGAGAAAAGTTATTTACTTGGCAATAAAAGTACCACCTGGGCCTGGCTAGGTGGCTCACCTGTAATCTTAGCACTCTGGGAGGTCCAGGCAGGAGGACTGGTTGAGCTCAGGAGTTTGAGACTAGCCTGAGCAAGAGCAAGACCTACTAAAAGTACAAGAGGATCGCTTGAGCCCAGGAGTCTGAGGTTGCAGTGAGCTAGGATGATGCCACTGCACTCTAACCCAGAGCCACAGAGATTCTGTCTCAAAAATAAAACAAAAACCCCAAACAACAACAACAAAAAGGGTACCACCTGGAAAATTAATAATTAGTTTTTCTTTTTGTGAAGTGGAAAATATAAGCCTTCTGTCAGAAATCCTGGGTTCCAATACTATTCTGAACATCCCTTTTATGATACTATTAGTGCTTTCTGAATAGACGTTTTAAGGCTTAGATCCTGTATTCTAATATTATTAAACATTTTTAAATTAGAACATCTGTGATTTAAATCCTTTCAATACACATAACTAAACATGCTCTGAGACAGAAAAGGGCCCTGGTATGAACACTACCAATAAAGTATGGCTATATGTAAAGAGAAATTGTGGCACAGAAAATTCACAACAGTACATTTTATTCAGCTTTGGAATACACTATGAGGGGAGAGCATACTTCTCAAGCTAAGGTTAAAAGTAACTGGCATCTTCTTGGAAAACCAAAAGTTCAAAGGTGTACTGGGGAAGCAGCCTCATTTAAAAATCTATTATTATTGCCAATCCATACAGTAAATAATAAAAAATTTAGTACAACACACTTTGTATTTCCGTAGCAAAATACACCAGATGCAATAATTCTCCATTAAAAGCTCAAATAAAATATGATTTTAGGTGTTTAAGAGTTAGGTTGATTCTAAACAGTTGATATTATTACAAAGGCATTTTTTTTTCCTGAAAAGGAACTATCACTAACCACATAAACCCCCCAAATGATACATTCTACATTTTTAAACTGAGAAAATCCAACTAAACAGGAGAATCTTAACTTAGCAATAAAATACTGCACTGGAATAATTTGTCTCTTCCAGTTTCCATTGCCTTCCAGTTGAAACCTAACGGGGGGGGGGGGGATCCAGTTACCAGGTCAGTGGTTAGAAAATCAATACTGAACAAAGGCCACCATCAGATACTCTTCTCTTACAGAAATTAACTGTAAATCATGACAATTTGTTTTGAAGGCTAAAGACAATTTTATTTTTGGAATTAATTCCTGCAAAGTTGACTGACGGCAAAGACTGTAACCAAAGTTAGAGACAGTCACAATATGTTTCTAGACAATTTATTAATTTAAATACAAAACATTGAGGCACTATAATGTAGTATCTCAAATATTCCAAATACCTCAAAAGTAAATAGAATATTTTATACCTATGAATTGCTCCAACAATACCTAATTTAAAAAGAAAATACTAAGTAGTACTCTTTGCAAGGTTAGGTCTTAAATGAGGGAGAGGTCCTAAAATCCTAGCCGCCTTCTAGGTAGGTGTGAAATTAAGAGCTTGTCTATAAACTACTGGATAAAACTTTTACAATTTAAGATTTAAAGAAATTTAACTATGAAATCACTAATGAAGGGCTTTAAAATGACAAAAAACACCCTACAAGCCCTTAAGACATCTAGCATAAATATAAATGTCTCTCTCTACATCTAAGAAAACTTTATAACGGACACCAACAAAATTAATCATTATGGGCTGGATTTTTCCTAGGACTGGATGACCCATTAAAGGTTTCTCCAGTACCAAATGACTCACAATATTCATTTTATAATTTCATTTAAATCACTGGTGTGGTAAGAAACCCTGAAAAATTTACAGGATGGTACATACCGAACGTTTTAAAGAGGATTTATCTAGTCTCTTCAGAACACTTGTTTTGAAGGTGGCATTCTCTTAACTAGAGAGTGCTTTTTGGAATACCAACTGCTACACTTTTCATCTGAGTTTAATCTACTTACATAACCATTTCTTACCTTTTTGTTGTTGTTTCTGAGATAGAGTCTTGCTCTGTTGGCCAGGGCAGAGTGCCATAGCGTAAGCCTAAATTATTGGGCTCAAGAGATCCTCCTGCCTCAGCCTCCCACGTAGCTGGGACTATAGTCACCACGCCTGGCTAATACTTTCTATTTTTAGTAAGGTCTCACTCTTGTTCTAACTGGTCTCCAACAAGCAGTCCTCCTGCCTCAGCCTCCCAGAGTGGAAGGATTACAGCCGTGAGCCACTGCACCCACCCATTTCTTACATGTAATAACTATTTTGTTACCTCCAGAGAGTGTTTTTTCAAGCCATTCTGAACATGGTACTTATTTGTGAAAAGATATGTTTGGCTACAAGTCAATTAAAAGTTGGTTGTAGAACCTGTAGCTGCAAAAAGAAATGCAAAGAAAAAAAAAGTTGGCAGTGCTTTATCTGACAATACATCTCCTCCTTATAGATTTCCAAATGTAGGCCGGGTGCAGTGGCTCAAGTCTGCAATCCCGGCGAGAGGATAGCTCAAGGTCAGGAGTTCAAGATCAGCTTAAACAAGAGTGAGACCCGCGCCCCTCCCCTCCACTGAAAAAAAATAGAAACAAATTATCTGGACAACTAAAAAATACATAAAAAAAATTTAGCTGGGCCTGGAAGCGCATGCCTGTAGTCCCAGCTACTCGGGAGGATGAGGCAGGAGGATTGCTTGAGCCCAGGAGTTTGAGGTTGTTGTGAGCTAGGCTAATGCCATGGCACTCTAGCTAGGGCAACAGAGTGAGACTCTGTCTCATAAATAAATAAATAAAATTAAAAAAGATTTCCAAATGTAAAAGGCATTTTAAGATTGATAATCTTTGCTACATCACTTAGAAAGGATTTCAAAGAGAAAAGTGGCCAAAGTTATTTTATAAAGGTTTATTTTTTCAAAAAGCTCTATATTAGCTGGGCATGGTGGCTCATACCTGTAACACCAGGACTTTTGGGAGGCCTAGGCAGAATCATCACATGAGGCCAGGAGTTCGAGACCAGCCTGGGCAACATAGCTGGACCTGTCTCTTTATGAAGAGATTTTTCAAAATTTAGCCAGGCGTGGTATGCAGCACTTGCAGTTCTAGCTACTCAGGAAGCTGAGGCGGAAGGTCTTTTCAGCCTAGGAATTCGAGGTTACAGTAAGCTATTTTCACTCCACAGCCTGGGTGACAGAGTGAGGCTCTGTCTCAAAAATAAATAAGAATTCTTTTATTAGATATCATGTTTTGGGGGGAGGAGGATCCTCCAAAATTCTAATATATGCCTTTACAGTAATGCACATTTCTGGAGGCTTGTTCTGTCATCGACTGGCTTTACTGTATCCCTTACTTATCCATATAGATTTCTAGCCAACATACTCATCGTTATCATTAAGTGACCCCTTGAAAGTATTACTTCCCATACGAATAAAAATTGTTCCTTTCCGTTGTTCTCCATACCTGAATTTTAGGCGCAGAGAGTACCAAAAACGACAAACACACACACAAAACCACCACAGATCAAAAAACAAAAGAACTCCAAATCCTATAAAAGTGGCAGTTCTCACAAAAGGCAAAACTTTTCCTGAGAAGTATGTGAAGGAACGGAAGTGGCAGGGCCAAGAATTCTCACTTGCTTAAAATCACCAAGGGTATTCTTTATCATAATAAAACTAACGTTGCTAAATAATCTGTAGTCATCTCCACATGAAAAAATTTAAACTCTTTAGAAGAATTTAATCACATCCCTATTTCAGCCCACACTGAGCCCAAATAACGAAACCTCACCCAAAGTTTAATGCAGAACCCAAAAATCGTCCACAAGTAGCTTTCCACTCGACACGTGCACAACTACCTGCTCAATGGTAACTCCTCCTCGCTACCAGGGAAGCGGCTGAGCTTTGGCGACCTCTCCTCTTTTCAAGAGACGAGTTAGTATGCCTGAAGTACGCACACTCGAAAAACCAGACACAGGAGAAGGAAGTAAGTTGCGGCGACGGCATGGCCTCCCTACAGTTGCCTAGCAGTACCTGCCGCTCACCGCGGAGGGCCGCGTGGTGCTCTACCAGGAGCACCACCAGGCTTCTGGTGGCACCCACCACAGGTGCACTTGGCCCTGGGCCTGGTCCCAGCATCAAAGAGGTAGAACCCGACTGCCCAAGAAGCCAAGTGGCAATCCACGAGGGTCCACGCCTCCAGGCGCCCGCATGGCTAGCAGCTCACAGGAGCTTAAGGCCTAGGGCTAAGTTAGGGAGTGAGAAGAGTAACCCAGACCGCCAGAGAGGAGAAAGTAGGATTTCCGGCACAAGGAGGCTGAGGGACGGTTTAGAGGTGGGGGAAGCGGACATCTGGAGGAAAAATGTCCTCCACCCGCCAACGGTAACCGGAACAAGGATCGCAGACCTCCCACCTCCAGGCAGCAACGACTGCTACCACTGGCCCGAGAAAGCCGAGGGGGCCGAAAGCGGAGGGAGGGCAAGGGACCACTTCCCGGCAGCCCCAAACGCGGCCTCGGCCTCACTCCCGGGCGACCTTCCTTCGGCGAGGTGTCGCACTCACATTGTGAACGGGGCAAGGGGACGGGCGAGCGGGTGGGCGGGCCTCTCTGGTGGCTGCTGCGAAGGAGTCGGCTCCTCTCCGGTGGCGACTCCGGCGTTTTATCCCCGGTCGCGGCCTCTTCTCGCTCCCCTCAGGCGACGGCGGCAGCGGCGGGCTTGACCTGGGTGCCCAGAATGCACCGCGCGGAGCGGCTCCTCCGGTCGGGGAGAAGAGGAAAGTGTAGGAAAAGGGGCGCGAGAACAGAGAATGAGCGTGCGTGCGAGCGAGCGAGGGGTGGTGAGGCCGGGCGGCGGCTGGTGACGCAGCAAAATGCCCGGGCCCTGCCGCCGCGCGTGCGCAGTCTTTGTTTTCGGGCTCCAGCGCGGCTTTCTAGAGATATCTACGGAAAGGGCGGGGCTTCCCAGCTCCTTCGCGATCCTTCCTGGCGCCGGCCCCGCCTTTCATCCGCCGCCCCTCCCCCGCTCGTCCTGACTTGTTCCCGCCTCTGCTCCCGCGCTCCCGTCTCGCGTTAGAAAACCGTTGGCGGATAACCGCCCGGCCACGCGGCTTGGGCTATTTCCCTGAGAAACGGCTGCCTTGGCAGTAGGAGAAAAGGCTGAGGGAGAGGGACGCGGAGTCGTTTCCTTGAGAATTGAGATGGGGCACTGGTTACTCCTGTGGGAGTAAACCAGCTCACTGAGGAAACATTCCACTCCAAAAATATGTGACAAGCCTGTGCTGGTGATAATTGTGGAAAAGGACTAACTTTACAATCGAGGGCCTAGGTCCACTTCGCCATTTTTCGGAATGTTTGGATAACCTGTCTGGGGCAGCGGAAATTCGAGGTCATTGGCTGAGGAGGAGAGTTTGCCGTTTGGGGTGGGCATTTGCCCTTGCTTTGAGTCAGTGCCGTCGGTGAAACAGGAAGGCTATTTGAGTGGAGAGTCCAGGTTTCTGGGAATGAAGAGGCTGGGACAATGGGTGTCTCCAGGCACATCAGTTGGTGGAGGGGTTCCCTGTCTGTTTTAAAAACCATTATCTCTTGGACTCCCGCTTCGTGCAGCTGCACTACGTTCGAGGGTCTGATGAGGTATAATAACCAAGAAAATCAAAACAGTACTGCTCTTCAAATCACAACTTGATGAGAAAATAATTTTTTTGGAGGGGCGGACAGTGTCTTGCTCTGTTGCCTGGGCTAGAGTGCCATGGCGTCAGCATAGCTCACAAACTACCTCAAAACTCCTGGGCTCAAGTGATCCTCCTGCCTAAGCCTCCCCAGTAGCTGACACCAACCACCACACCCTGCTAATTTTTTCTATTTTTAGTAGAGATGGGTCTCACTCTTGCTCAGGGCTCAGGTTCGTCTTGAAGTCCTGAGCTCAAGGGATCCTCCTACCTCAGCCTATCCCGAGTGTTAGGATTTCAGCCGTGAGCCACCACACCTGGCCAATAAAATTTTAAAAACTGAAAAAAAAAAAAATGCTTGTTCACTAGAAGACTGCTTAACATGGAGTCAGGGAGAAATACACCAGTACTTCCCCAGTGAGAACATGAAGGAGACGTAAGAATAGATGTTTGGGATGAGTGTTGGAGGGTGTCATATTAAGCAGTAAGGTATTTAGTGTTTATATTGTGCAAGAGAGGTATTGAGAGTTATGGAACTTGGACCTTACCTCAGACCTCATTAAAGAGGGAAGTGAAATCCCAAAACTGTGATTGTAAGGAGCCTACTGCCTGTCAGGAAAACAAAATACACAAATCAAGGTAACTGAGTGGTATAATGAAAGTACAAAAAGTAATGGGTGTATAAAGGAAAAAGTCTTGTGCCTGGAAGAGTCAGAAAAGGCCTTGTTAAGAAAAATTATACAAAACATGGAAATAAGGAGCGCAGGGGATGGTCTTTCAATTCATACGGGACTGTTATTTAACCTGCCTGCCCAAGGATATTTCATTCTACCGGAGAAAGTACCTGTATTTGACTTTGCTATTTATTATATACTGGCTCAGACATTGTAAAATTACTTCTTAAGTTGTACATTTCTGTCCGATAGGGAAAGCCTAACCCAAAAGTTATGATCTTACTGCTCTGTAGAAAACTAACCAGTTTTGTTTAACCTGCAACCTTGTTTGATTTTTATTTTTATGCCTATGAAGGCCTCGTTTCTTAAATGTTCTGGAACCAGCTTTACCATCTTATTGGTTCCTTCAATGCATTCAAATCATGTTTTTTAATTTTTTGAAAATTCTACTTTGACAGCCTTATAAAGGTGACAGCAGAAATCTTGATAGGTGAGGAAATAGAAACAGAAGTATGTCTAGGTAGAAGATTGGCCGACTTTTTCTGTAAAGGGTCAGATAAGGCCCTAAGGTCTCTATTGTAACTTCTCAACTCTGCTATAGTAAGGCGAAAACAACCATAGATAATATGTAAACAATAAATATAGGTGGTTATGTTTAAATAAAACTTTAAGGATGCCGAAATTTGAATTTTTTATTTTTACTTGTCACAAGATATTTTTATTTTTTTCCAACTACTTAAAAATGGGCCAAGCATGGTGGCTTATGCCCGTAGTCCCAACTACTACAGCAGCTGAGGCAGAAAGATCAGTCCAGGAGTTCCAGGCTATAATTGCGTCACTGAACTCCAGCCAGGGCGACAAATCCAGACCTCGTCTCTAAAACAATTTAAAAATAAAATTTAAAAAAACTTTTTTTAAATGTTAAAACCATAACTCTCAGGTCAGACAAAAACTGATGGCAGGCTAGATTTGGTCTGCAGGCTGCAGTTTGCCAATGTCTGGTTTAAGTAGCTCAGTGTAAAATAATTCAAGATAAGGTTAAGAAGCTAGGTGACAACCAAATAATGGTGGCACTGAATATCAGACTAACTATTTTCAACTTATTTATCTAATAATGGCAATCTATTGAAGTTTTTTAAAGTAGGAGAGTAACATTCTTATGTTTTAGAAAAATTAATTTGGTAATGATGCATTAGGTTACTAAGTATGGGCTATCTGATTTCCTTAAGTACTAAGTTTGACAGTTGATATCTCTGATGTTTCACTTTGACACTTCATTTTTTTTTCTTTTTTAAATTGTGAAGGTACATCCTCATTCTTTCAAACACACGTTTTGGCTTGTGATTATCTTTCACATTTTTTTTTAAAGCAATTTTTGTGAAACCATGGATAAGTTAAAAACTTCATGTTATTTTTGAATATGAGTTCTGTGGTGGAATCAAGCAGCACAGACAGCTTGAAATATCAACAAAATGTTTGGGAAGGATGTGGATAAATGAACGCACAGGACGTCAATAGTTTGAGAAGTTCCATTCTGGTGATTTTTTTTTTTTTTTTTTGAGACAGAGTCTCACTTTGTTGCCCTGGCTAGAGTGAGTGCTGTGGCATCAGCCTAGCTCACAGCAACCTCAGACTCCTGGGCTCAAGCGATCCTACTGCCTCAGCCTCCAGGGTAGCTGGGACTACAGGTATGCGCCACCATGCTTGGCTAATTTTTTCTATATATTTTTAGTTGTCCAGATAATTTCTTTCTATTTTTTTTAGTAGACACAGGGTCTCGCTCTTGCTCAGGCTGGTCTCGAACTCCTGAGCTCAAACAATCCGCCCGCCTCGGCCTCCCAGAGAGCTAGGATTACAGATGTGAGCCACCGCGCCCAGCTCATTCTGGTGATTTTAATCTTGAAAAATAAGCCATCTGGGTGACCTGAGACCAAGGTGGAGAATGATGAGCTGAAACCTATAGTGGAAGCGAATCCATCTCAACCTACTCGTGAATTAGCAGCAAGGTTTGATGATACTATTCCAACAATATTGGACCATTTGAAACAAATCAGCAAGGTAAAGAAGCTGGATAGGTGGGTTCGGCATGAATTAAACGAGCATTAGAAGAGAAGTCCTCTCGAAACTTTCCTTTCTTTGTTGTCAGGACATAAAGGCGAACCATTTCTACACCATATTGCTACGTGTGATGAAAAACAGATTCTTTTTGACAATCACAAGCGTTCGGCAGCTGGTTGGATAAAAATGAAGTGCTCAAACACAGTCCAAAACCAAATATTCATCACAAAAAGCTAATGTTGTCTGTTTGATGGTCTACTCCTGGCCTTACCTACAACAGCTTCATAAAACCTGGTCAATCGATTACAGCAGATGTCTACTGCAACCAATTGGACAAAATGATGAGGATGCTTGTGATTAAGCAGCTGAGATTGGTCAATAGAGACAAGCCAATCTTGCAAGACCACATGTCGCAAAAAACAACCCTGGAGTCTTTTAAATGCTATTTTCAATTCTGTTCCTCCATTTTCAACTCTTCTTATTAATGTGAGTATGAAATGTCCAATTTTGAATCAAAAGTTTAGTTTATCATATCTCAAACAAGAAGCAGTACAACTAATCAAAGTATTAATATGTGCCTAAACTATTGATACAGTTTTGCCATGTTAATGGTACCTTGCTTATGCTTCTGGTGCTCAGTTTTTTTGTTTTTTTTCTTTAACTCAAATGGTCTTTATTTTCCTATCTGACATTTCTAACAAAATGCCAGGTAGATGGAGTCAAAAAAGAAACCACCACTGGAAAGGTAAACAGATCCTCAGAAACTCCCCAGCAAGAACTGCCCCCCCCCAAAACTGGCTCAGTCTCACCAATAACTGGTCCCAGCTTAGCCTTACAGTGCTTCGAACACCCCTTTCTTCCACCATCCCCTCCACATTTTCATGATTCAGACCAAGGACATCTGGGTTGATTGTATCCGTGTGTCTGAGGGAGCGTCATGCTTGAGACTGGACTTGAAAATTCTCTGTCATCCACTGTATTCACCAGACCAGACCTTGCACCAACTGACTACCACTTCTTCCAGGCTTTGGACCACTTCTTGCAGGGAAAAATATTCCATTCTTAACAAGCTGTGGAAAATGCCTTTCATGATTTTAATGCCACTTGCTCTCCGGGCTTCTTTGCTGCTGGCATAAGCAAGCTACCATTAAGATGGTAAACCTGTGTCAATAGTTCAGGCACATATTAATACTTTGATTAATTGTACTGCTTCTTGTTTGAGATATAATAAACTAAACTTTTGATTCGAAATTGGACATTTCATACTCATATTAATGAGTTAAAAATGGAGGACCAGCCTAGTGCGGGGTGTCTTATGCCTGTAATCCTAGCACTCCAGGGAGGCCGAGGTGGGAGGATCACATAAGGCCAGGAGTTAGAGAGGAGACCAGCCTGAGCAAGAATGAGACTCCCTCTCTGCAAAAAATAGAAAAATTGGCCGGGCGTGGTGGCTCACGCCTGTAATCTTAGCGCTCTGGGAGGCCGAGGCCCAGCAAGAGCGAGACTCCGTCTCTACCAAAAATAGAAAGAAATTAATTGGACAGCTAAAAATATATATAGAAAAAATTAGCCAGGCATTATGGCGCATGCCTGTAGTCCCAGCTGCTCGGGAGGCTGAGGCAGGAGGATCGCTCAAGCCCAGGAGTCTGAGGTTGCTGTGAGCTAGGCTGATGCCACAGCACTCACTCTAGCCAGCGCAACAAAGTGAGACTCTGTCTCAAAAAAAAAAAAAAAAAAGAAAAGAAAAATTAGCCGGGTGTGGTGGTGCATGCCTGTAGTCCTAGCTACTTGGAGGCTGGAGTTTGAGGTTGCAGTGAGCTATGATGACACCACTGCACTCTAGCCAGGCAATAGAGCAAGACCCTATCATAAATAAATAGATAATAAAAAAGTGATTATACTTTAGCAATAAATGCTGAGATAAGAAGAAATGAGGTATTAAAGTTTTCTTTTAATTTTATGGTCTTCATGAAAGAGAATATTACAATTCTTAGGCAACTCTGTTTACCATAAGTAAATACATCATTGTGCTCTTTTAATTGAATAAGGAAGTGACCAGAAGAAGGATACATATATTATACATTTAGACATTTTATTTATTTAATTTTAGCGAGTCAAATTTAGCTGTGGGGGGGGGTTGTATACCAACTTTAGTAACACTAATGTTAGTAAGTTCTTATAACCCACTACCATCAGACCAGCCCAGACATTTGATTTTAGAGGACTATTTTTTTTCCTTTTTTCTTATTTGACCACAGCCCATAGTAGAATAGAGGATTATTAATATCATTTTGTTCAGCACCTTGCAAGATAACTGAGTATATGATGGGAGAAAGGAGAAATAGGATTAGTTTCAAAGATAAGGGAGACTTTTTCTGATTTTTTTAGTTATTCACATGAAATTTTTTAAATGTTCCTTTTCTAGGTAATATGGGCTATATAATGCCATTTGGAGAAAAATAAGAGAAGACTCAGTGCTAGAAAATTGACTTAAACAGCCTACTATGTGCCTAATACTGCAAAGCAATTTTGTTACTGATCTCTAGGATTATGTCTGATAAAGAGAAAAAACTAAATGGATAAATTACAATGCATTGCAATACATACTATGTTAGAACTATAAACAAAGTACTGTAGGAACAACAAACTGAAGAACTAGGGGAGGCTGAGCGTGGTGGCTCACACCTGTAATCCTAGCACTCTGGGAGGCTGAGGCAGGAGGATTCCTTGAGCTCAGGTGTTGGAGACCAGCCTGAGCAAGAGTAAGACCCTGACTCTACTAAAAATAGAAAAATGAGCAGGGCGTGGTGGCAGGCTTGTAGTCCCAGCTACTCAGGAGGCTGAGGCAAGAGGTTGCTTGAGCCCAGGAGAGGTTACAGTGAGCTGTGATGATGTCACTGCACTCTAGCCCAGGGCAACAGAGAGCATTTGTCTCTAAATAAAAAAAAAACCTAGAGGAGTGAGGAGTCTGGGAAAGCATAAAAAAGGAGTAATGTTTAAGACCTGAGTTTCAAAGACTGATAAATTTTTACCAGGGGAATGGTGAAAGGCAGAAGAGGGTATTCCAGGCAGAGGATATAGCATATATAAAGCAGAATCAATGGTATTTTCAGGGATCTGTGCAAAGTTCAATGTGGCTTGAGTTTAGGAGAGAATGTAGGTAAAGGAGGGTGGTGAGAGATAAGCCTGGAGAGGTGGGTTCAGGCCAGATGGTGAAGGGCCCCATGTGTCTACTTAAGGAGTTTGAACTTAATTTTATAGTCAAGAAAGAGCCAAAAAGTTTTTAATGGGACTGATGCCAGGTTTTAGTTTTGGTTTTTATTTTTATATTTTTTATTTATTTATTTTTTTTTTTGAGACAGAGTCTCACTTTGTTGCCCTGGCTAGAGTGAGTGCCGTTGTGTCAGCCTAGCTCACAGCAACCTCAAACTCCTGTGCTCAAGTGATTCTACTGCCTCAGCCTCCCAAGTAGCTGGGACTACAGGCACGTGCCACGCTGCCCAGCTAATTTTTTTTCTATATATTTTTAGCTGTCCAATTAATTTCTTTCTATTTTTGGTAGAGACGGAGTCTCGCTCTTGCTCAGGCTGATCTCGAACTCCTGAGCTCAAACAATCCGCCCGCCTCGGCCTCCCAGAGTGCTAGGATT
>CAUYSK010049905.1:0-20725 GCA_963575035.1 Avahi laniger | reverse complement strand
GAGGCCGAGGTGGGTGGATTGTTTGAGCTCAGGAGTTTGAGACCAGCCTGAGCAAGAGCGAGACCCTGTCTCTACTAAAAAAAAAAAAAAAAAATAGAAAGAAATTATCTGGACAACTAAAAATATATAGAAAAAATTAGCCGGGTACAGTGGCGCATGCCTGTAGTCCCAGCTAGTCGGGAGGCTAAGGCAGTAGGATCGCTCAAGCCCAGGAGTTTGAGGTTGCTGTGAGCTAGGCTAACGCCACAGCACTCACTCTAGCCAGGGCAACAGAGTGAGACTCTGTCTTAAAAAAAAAAAAACAAAACAAAGAATTGCCAGACCTGCCCAGGTGCAGTGGCTCATATCTGTAATCCCAACAATTTGAGAGGCCCAGACGGGAGGACTGCTTGAGGCCAGCAGTTGGAGACCAGTCTGGGCAAAAGAGCGAGACACCTTCTCTACAAAAAATAAAAAAATAAGCCAGGCACAGTGGCTGGAAGGCTGAGGCAGGGGGATCACTTGAGCCCAGGAGTTGGAGGCTGCAGTGAGCTATGATGGTGCCACTGCACTCCAGCCTGGGTGACAGAGTGAGATCCTGTCTCAAAACCAAACAAAATAAAACAAAACAAAACAAAAAAGAATTGCCAGACCTAAGGTTTGCTGCACCAGGATGAATTACTCATAGGCTTACCTGTTACAGTTCCCTATAATGGGCCCAATATGTCAGCACATCATCGAATGCTCACCTACACAAAGCGTATGACTTCAAGAATCCCGAAAGTCAGTTGGTGATAGTATCGTTGCTGAGGGCCATAGGCAGAATCCATCCCAAAACTCACTCTTGTTTTTTAGGTCACTTTTCAGAGGTAGTAGTGAATTAACAGTTACCAATACATAAGACCACAGGGTTACATAATTGACCTGGCAAGAGTCTCTCCAAATGGTTTTATGCTCTAGCAATTATAGAAAAATGAAAGTTTATAAATGTGCATAAATTTATTATGTGCATTAATTTATAAATGTGCATTAATTTATAAAATTTTATAAATTTTATAAAATTTATAAATGTGCAAATTTATAAACGTGCTCTAACTGAAGCTGCCTCAAATCCATTTTCCAGAATAAAAGGGAAATAAACAAGTAAAAACCTTGTGCGGCGTTTGTCTCCTGTCCATCATTTTTTCTTTTGATTTAATTTTATTTTTCAAACACGTAAAACAGGCAGATCTCCAAAGTCAAAATCTGATAATAAGGTGTGTTCAGAGAAGTCTTTCTCCCACCCTTTTCCACCTTGTTCCTCTCCTTCTCTCATAGATAAAAATTTAATTAATTCTCGGCCTATCTTTCCAGTGTGTCTTTTCATAAGCAAATTCACATGTACACACACACATTCATATTTACATTTCTCTCCCTTTTTGTCCCCAAAATAGCATACCATTTTACAGTTTGGCACCTTGCTTTTTTCACTTAAAATAGTCTGTGGATCATTTCATATCAGTATATAGAAATATTCCCCATTCCTTTTTACAGCACACATTTTGAAGCATCTGTGTGGTCCCTTTAAAAATATTATTAAAGAAGTCAGTAAAAGTGAGAACTACAATTCTTGGTAGAATTTAACTAGCTAGTTCTAGTTTATCTACAACAAGTGACAGTTTCAGGATCACTTAGCCATTCCACTCACCTCCTACCTCCACTGTGGGCAAGTGCTGAGAGTACAGAAACCGACTTTAACAATCAGCACAGGCATATTATTCAAAGGTTTTGGCTGGAATGACACAGAGATGGTCAGAGTAGAACCTACAATTGGGGGCAAGGAAACAACTTCTCTTTTTGCTCTCTGGAAACTGGCATCTGGGCAGAAATCATGACTTCATTAGTAGGATGATGTTTATATGAACACAATTTATTAGGCTGATATTGGAGACTTCCCCTCAGCACATGCCCCATGAACCATGGAGCAAATTGCTCTAGGCCCAAAGGTAGAACTGTAAGGCTTAAATTTATATCTCGTCTACTTTCTAAGAGGGGGACTTATGACTCATTTTAAAACTAGACACCAATCTCCAAGACTAAGTCTTCCATCAAAACTATCTGTTAAATAAGTTGATAATACAAAATATCTGATATTATGCATAACCAATATAGATGACCGTGTAAGGTCAAGCTTACACAAATCTACATGGCATCTGCTTCCAAACCACATTCGTTTCCGCAACCCCAATCTGATGTCATTGTGCTCCTCAAGTCACGGAGGTCTGAGTTACAGAGTTCTAGAACTGGATAATCTTAAACCTTATGTTTTATTCTGCCTTTTGCAGCGTATATTCCTTGAGGGTCACTTGAATCTATTCATTTAAGATCAATCTCAGAAAAAAAGGTTAATCAGACATGCATACAACTTTAAGTCTTTTTGCATTGCTCCTTCAGAAAATTGGCATTACAATAATTTTAGGCACCAAAATGATATTGCTGGTCATTTATGAAATTGTTTTGCAAAAAGTAACTTTTTCCAGGCTCTGAAATCAAGGCTACCTTGCACTACCCATAAAAGTTTTGTAAATATTTTTTAAAACTCTTTTTCTTTTTATAAACTGGCATATGCCAATTGTGTTAAATACAGAAAAGTATAAAAGGAAAGGAATAATTGCCCATATTCATACCACACAGCTATAACTAACTACTGTTAATAGTTGAGCATATTTTGTTTCAGCATTTTTCCTGCATGTACTTTTTTTTCTTACACTGCTGAGTGTAGAGTCTATAAATCTTGTAATGATCTTTGACCAAAAGTAATCAAATCTGAGACTTTACAAATAAAAGAAAAAGTCGTACCTTCCAAAAGATAACACCCTCTGAATCTAATTTTAATGGTTTGGGGACCTCTTCTTGGCTTCTGGGTAACTTACAAAACTTCCTACTTATTATCATCACTTATATTCTGGAATGGTCTTTTCAAACTATTGACTACATCAGTATGACGATGTTTATATGAACACAATTAAATAGGCTAGAATTGGAGACTTCCCCTCATCACATTTCCCATGAGCCATGGAGCAAAATTGGTTTAGGCCCAGATATAGAACAATAAGGCTAAGATTTATATCTAGTCTGCTCTATAGTGGGAGGCTTATGATTCATTTCAAAAACTAGACACCTATCACCAATGGTTTGGAGTTTAAAAAGAGAGAGAGGTTGGGTGTGGTGGCTCATGCCCGTAATCCCAGTATTTTGGGAGGCCAACATGGGAGGATTGCTTGAGGCCAGGAGTTTGAGACCAGCCTGGGCAACACAGTGAGACTTCCCCCCATCTCTACAAAAATTTTTTACACAGAATTAGCCAGGCATGGTGGCTCCTGTAATCCCAGCTACTCTGGAGGAGAATCCCTTGAACCCAGGAGGTTGGATTTACAGTGAGCTATGATTACGCCACTGTGCTTCAGTCTGGGTGACAGAGTGAGATCTTGCTGTAAAAAAATATATAAATAAATAAAATAAAGAAAGAGAGGCCGGCCAAAAACTCTTTGAAATCTGTTTCTGATTGTAATTCATTGACCAAAAAAATTATTCAATGTCCCATTCATTTGCATATTGCCATAGCATTATTGAAACTCATAGGCTTTTAAAATCTAAACTCTTTGCCATAATCAAAGATGACCTACTAAATCACTCGTTTAAAAATGCAGTTTTAGAATACTCAAACAAGGATGACAACCTTGCACTGATTCAGTAGAATTTTCCCTTAGAATAATTCCCCCTTAAGACCAAAGATGTGCTTTTGCATCACCAGCAGCAGGGACGTGGGGTCTTTGCCCAGGGACCAGTGAAAGCAAACTGGAGTAGAAGAGGATCGATCTAGAACCTCATCAATCCCACTTGCTAGACAAAGGTCAGTGTAATTGCATTGCTTTAAGTAAAAGGAGCCTATGAAAACCTACAATAAGAGAATGGTAAACCTTGAGGTGGTATTTGCTTTAGAAAAGAACTCTTTCCCAGAGAAGTCCTTTAAATAACAAACTCCCTTTGTGTATTTAAAGTAAGATTCAATTATATTAAAACACACATTTCAGGAACTTGCTCCTGTACACATGAACTTTCTATTTTTCTGGGAAATCTTTTAACTACAGTATTACTATTTGATACATTTGACACAATAAATAATTACCAAAGTTCCATTTTAATTATAGGGGATATAATTTGAGGTTACATCCAGAGCTACAAGGTAACTTAGCTTCCTATTTCTCAAGGTGTTCAAACTGTTTGGAATTTTAAAAAGGTATTTTAAAAGGACATAAAATATGGAAATTTTTAACACTTTCAAAATAGTTGTGAAATACCCGAACCCAGGACATTGAGATCTCAAGATCACTATTTACATAACCTTTATAACGCTACAATGTGACTTAATAGGTTCGGTGCTAGTCACAAAATACCTTATTTATTTTAATAACAAGTTATTTTAATTCATTTGCTTACTAAACTTAAAAGGATGTGTATGGGGGGGGGCATACAAAATAATTAGAGCAGGACAGGCTACATAATTTGCCAGGCTCCGTATAGAATGAAGATGCAGGGCCTCTTGTTCAAAAATTGACAATTTCAAGAGAACAGCAGAGCCTTCAACCCAGCACAGGTCCTTCTACGTGCGGAGCCCTCTGCGACCGCACAGGTCGCACGCCCACGAAGCCAGCCCAGCAACAGCCCTTCCCATTCCCGAGTCCTCAACCCTCCTGTCGTAGCGTGCCAGAGTGCGGGGTGGATGGGGGCTTTGCTGTCACACAGCTGAGCTTCAGGTAAAACTCCAGGTACAGCTAATTACTAAGAAATCACTGGGCCCAGTGTTATAAAACAGAATACATTTTTCTCTTTCTTTTCCTTTATTTAAAAGAGATAGGTTTTAGGAGCTGTCCCCCCACCCCGCCCCCACAGTGTTTTTTACATTGAAGAGAATCCCAGTTGACCGTTAGCAAATTGTCCGCTGGAGACAGGGCTCGGCGCCCCACAAGGCGGCCGGCCCTAGGTCCCTGCGGCCTCAGCGCATTTCCCCCCAGGGACGCGGGCCACCGTCTCCCCTGGAAACCCTAAGAGAGATGCTGCCTCCTTGGAGACCTTTTCTCGGTTTCTTTCGCTCGGCCAGGGCGGCACCTCCATCTCTCCCGGGCCCCTGGATGCCCCGCAGCAGGCCCCAGCACCGGCGGGGAGCTGCCTGCTCCGCACGTCCCCCCCGCAGCAGGGCAGGGTCCCTCCCCGCGCATCCGCGCTCCCGCCGCCTGCCCCGGCCGCCGAGTCTTCCAGACGCCCGCGCCCTCTTAGGGCAGCGCGGGAACCCCAGCCCCCGCCCCGCGGGGCTCGGGCGACAGGGCAGGGCCGGGCCGCCGAGCTAAGGCGGCCCCGGGGCCTCGAGATGGCCCCGTGCCCAGCTCCGCTCCGGCCGTCGCCCCTCTCCTCCGCAGGCTCCCCGCCGCCCTCCCTGCCGCGCCCTCGGTCCCGCTTCCCCCTGGGCCGGCGGAGGCGCCGCGGCGGGTCCCACCCGCGCCCCGGACGCCGCGGCCCCGCGGCCTGTGCGTGCGCAGCGCCCCCGCGGCCGCGCCAGGCAGGCGGCGCAGGGAAGGAGGCCGCGGCGCGCCCGGCCCGGCCCCCTCCCCCGCCCCCGGGCCGCCCGGGTGTCCGCGCCTCCCTGCCCGCCCCGATTTCCTCCGGGCGGCGGCGGCGGCGGCGGCGGCGGCGGCGCCTCGTGCGCGCGGTTATTTATTTATTTCCGGGCCCCAGAGCGCTTATAATGGAGCCGCTGTCAGCAGAACCTTCTGCCGCCGCCGCCGCCGCCGTCCCTCCTCTTTTTTTTCCCGGCAGATCTTTGTTGTGTGGGAGGGCAGCAGGGATGGACTTGAGCTTGCGGATCCCCTGCTAGAGCAGCCGCGCTCGGAGAAGGCGCCGCAGCCGCGAGGAGGAGCCGCCGCCCCGAGGCCCCGCCGGACGCGGCCTCCGTCGGCCCGCGCCCCCGCTCGCCCCGCTCGCCCCTCGCCTCCTGGCAGAGTCCCCTCGCGGCGGCAGATGTGTGTGGGGTCAGCCCACGGCGGGGACTATGGTGAAATTCCCGGCGCTCACGCACTACTGGCCCCTGATCCGGTTCCTGGTGCCCCTGGGCATCACCAACATAGCCATCGACTTCGGGGAGCAGGTAAGCCCCGGCCGCGCCCCCCGCCCAGCCGCTGCAGCGCCGCCCCGCGCCCCGCACCCTCCGCCCGGCGCCCCGCACCCAGCGCCCAGCACCCTGCGCTCCCCGGTCGCTCTGCCTCGGCCTTAGACGCTCTGGAGCCAGGGAATGGGGGCAATGGGGAGTCACCTGCTCCTAGTCTCTTTTTATCCTGGAACATTTGGGATTGCAGCTTGTCAAGGATGACTTTTCTAGCACCCCATTCCCTCCTCCCCCCCAATTATTCTGCAGACTTTTCCAGCCCTCTCTGGAAAATGTTAAAAAGACCGGATGGTGTGAAGCTGCACCTATAGAAGGGTTTTTAGTGCACAGGAGTATTATATAATTTGCGATTATGTAAACCTCAGCTCCGTAACTAAAATGTAGTTTCTAGTAGGTTAAGTGCAGGGTTCATATTTATCTGTGGTTGGTGGAGATGTTGCTGTGGGGAGATTTTGTATTATAACGTGTCCAAGTTGATTTCCCAGGTACTTCTAATTTTTAAACAGTTGTTTTGTAGCCCAAGTAAAGATTGCGGGTGTCCCAACTGTGTCCTGATAAGCTGACCTTTGGCCATTTCTAGTTTGGCATTTCTTCTTTTTTCTTTTTGTTTTTTTCAAGGACCACTACAGAAGGGAAGCACAATTTTGTTTCGTGTTGCCTTCTCGTCCTTGTTTCTTTTTCATGTTTTCTCCATGTGGCGTCGTTGCAAATCGTGCGCTGCAGGCTCTCCGGCGGCGGGGCATTGGTACCCTGCACTTTGCCTGTGAGGACCGTTTTCTCAGGGCCTCCAACAAGATGCAGTTGCATTCTAAGGCCCGGGAAAGATTTGGGGATGGGGGCGCCAGTAGCATGCCATCTTAATGGGCAGGTGTCCGAAGTCACCAGGGCATGTGATGAGCAACACCCCTGGTATTGTGCTATCGTCTTTTTTCCTGTAAGTCCAGAGACTTAAAACGATATTTATATGGAGTATGCACCTGTTTTGATGCACTGCTAATTTTAAAAGCCAAGCAGCTTTTCAGAAGGCAGTTACAGACCCGAGATTTGCTTGACTCCGTCGTCTGATGAATATCTGCTTGGATTTGTCTCCTCTGCTCAGAACTTTTGAACAGTTGCAACTCTATTAGCTCCTTGGTATGTAGCCAACATTGTAAACTTCTTTTTACTTTGAACTGTATTGCTGATAGGTGCTCACAGTATGGCATTTTCTCTAGAGACCTTTGTCTAGGAAGCCCACCAGTTTCTTTTGGTGAAATATTGTGTCTTTTCGTTGCCACTGAGCCCTGCCAGTCCTTGGGGTACAAGGGTACCCCAAGGGCTTCTCCTTCTCTCCTGCTCCCCCTCGTTCCTGTCCACCTTCCCTTCTTTCATAAGCAACTAGTAATTTTGAGCATTTCCTATCATCTATGGGAACGTTTTGAGACATGAATTTACTACGTTGCACATTTTAGATGAGTCGAATGTTGTGTATTCACCTGAACCTTTTGCTATTTTAAGGCTTGTATTCTTGGAGCTGCCCCAAAGATTGTCAGAAAGCTGGGACAGTTCTGAACGAGGAAGAGAGGGGGAGAGAGAGAGAGAGAGAATATGAGTGTGTGTGTGTGTGTGTGTGTAAGAATCATATAGGGATAACTAGTGGAAATAAGAGTAGTCTTTGTCGTAAGTAAACGACCTAAAAACATACCACAGTATTGCTTCCCACTTGTCTGATTTAATAAAAGGCTGATGTAACGAATTCAGATTTTGGTATAAGGAAAAGGATCTCCTTAGATCACAAAAGGGAGGCTAGACATAAGAAACAACTATACAGATGGTTTATGGGTCTAATAATTCAAACTCATCCTTAAAACATTGCTAACTTGATTATCGTAGCTGATGTAAACAAAGTACTGAAAGAGTTGTCTTTTTGCACAGAAGCAAAATGTTATCAACAAGTGTCATTTGAGGTCTTTTTCCCGCAAACACCAGAGTATTTATGAGGTTATAGGCTGCCTGGTGGTGGAGATATTTTATCACAGAGTTAGGGGTGGAGCGATAGGGGGAAGAAATTGATAGGTTTCCAAAACCTTGCTTTGCCCTCTGGTGTCAAATGATAATTGTTTTGCAAAATGGTACAGGGTGAGAACGGTACTTACTCTCAGTATTAAATTAGAGGGAAAGAATCACAGTGGGAGCTAAGGAGTGGCCTGGTATGTGTGGGTGATGAACAGAAGAACATTTTACCCCAGATGCTCTGAAGCACAGTAAAGAAGAGGGGAATGAACCAATTTGCAAAAGTGGGTCTACGTTAGACTTCTGAAAATATGCAGCTCTTGACATGAATTTATATGGAGTTCCGGACAGATGGACATGTGTAGGTCCTGCCAGTGAGCGGGCAGGTGTATTATACCTTGCTGTGAGTGAATGATGACTCATGTGTGAGTGCCTTACAAATCCTAAGGTGGAGGAGAGGAGATACAGTAGTACAAAGGTAAACGTAGCCTGTTGGTCACATGCTTTTTTTTTTTTTTTCTTTTTTAAGACAGAGTCTCGCTCTGTCACCCTGGGTAGAGTGCAGTGGTGTCATTGTAGCTCACAGCAACCTCAAACTCCTGGGCTGAAGTGATCCTCTTGCCACAGCCTCCCGAGTAGCTGGGACTACAGGCACCCACCACCATGCCTGGCGAATTTTTCTGTTTTTAGTAGACACCAGGTCTTGCTTTTGCTCAGGCTGATCTGGAACTCCTCAGCTCAGTCATCCTCCCTCAGCCTCGAAGAGTGCTAGGATTATAGGTGTGCACCACCACACCTGGTGATCACATGCTTTTGAGATGATTAAGAGATGTAAAATTAAAAAAAAATCCCATTAGCTTTTAAGTCTCTGGCTCATCAAGAACAGAAGAATAGCAAAATCAGTTTAAATGTTTCTTAGATGTGGTATTTTTATGATGATAAACATTATAGTTTATGGCTTCTTTAGAGATCCAGCTATGTAGAGATTCCACTGAAAGTTGAATAAACTGCTTATATGTGACTGTGTAAAGGAATTAATTACGCATTAATGACTCCAGGGCCATCAGTGTGTGTGGAGGGGCTATGAAGAAGCCTTGTAACAATCTCTCCAGAACCTTCTGATATTCTTCACAAACATTATCTGTTATATGTCGATTTCTCAGTCATTTTGTAGCTCAGGGAGGAAACCCAAATATTATGGAGTATTTATTCTAACAAAACTAGCAAAACCTATTATCATATTTTTTCAATTTTGATAGTGGCAGTAATTTGAGGGGGTGAGGAGAAAGGTTGAATTCTACACTGAAAAAAAAAGCTACATGGAATAAGTGATCTGCTTTTTCATATTAAACATAGAAAAGAGTGAGAATACATCTATTTTATTTGCAGAAACTAAAATAATGTTTGTAGAACCCTATAGGTATGTAAAATACCTTATGATAATTGCCACATTCTAGAGCTATTTTATCTCCATTTTTACAGATTGAGAATCAAAAGTATTAATCACTTCCATTCATTAAGCACCTAGTATGTATTTATAAAGTCTCAGCACATGTGATATATGAGGAAAGAATGAGAGGCCTCGGCATGTTAAGACACGTGCTCAAGATCGCATAGGTAGTAAATGGCAGAGCTAAGGTTCAAGCCCACAGCCACGTGGTCCTTACAAACTTAGGAATTTGCTGGCTCCCAGCCTACCTCTGAAGTTAATCTTAGCTTAGCTGGCATATTTCAAATTTTAAAAACTCGACAGATATAGGACAATCAAAAGGAGGGCTCCCAGGAAAGGAATATTGTGACAAATAAGTTTATCTTAAGGAAAGTTGAATTACCCAAATAATCAAATCAACACTGTATCTTGTTTTAACAAAGTTAGCATAGCTTTTAAAGGTGAAGGGGAGAAAACAAGAAACAACCGATAGTCCACAATAAAGTTATTTTGACGTCACTTAGTCTTTATCGTTAGAACAATACAGATTGCTAAGAAAAGAAGGGGGATGTTGAGATATTTTGTAAACAATGTATTTCTTTTAAAGTATTTGCAAATGTCCATTTGATCTCACCATATTCAAAGGACTTATTTCTGTTTAAAACTAAATTTGGTACCAAGTCTCTGATTTCCTTAAAAGCCAAGTTCACCAAGTTATATAGAATAAATGAGTGAGCTTTTTTTTTTTTTAAGGTACTAATGACACTTAAAATGTTAAGGACAACTTTTCTATGAAGACTTTGAAAGAGAAAAAAAGAAAGTTGAAGTTGTTTTCAAGTCAGAAGAAATGTGTTTTGTCTAGGGCCAGGTCATCTACTCTTTCACATTCAAATGTGAAAGAAGTATTTCAAATACCTTTCAAATACTTTAGGTATTTCAAATTGTCCTGAATGATTCACTGAATTTCATTAAGTCTAATAGGAAAGCTAGAGTTAGGCTTCCACTGTGTAAGAGAGTCTCTGGCCAGCCAGGTGGTTCTTACCTGTAATCCAACCACTTTGGGAGGCTGAGGCAGGAGAATTGCTTAAGGCCAGGAGTTTGAGACCAGTCTGAGCAAGAAACCCCATCTCTACACAAAACAGAAAAATTAACTGGGCGTGCCACATGGTGGCACATGCCTGTAGTCCTAGCTGAGACAAGAGGATCACTGGAGCCCAGGAGTTTGAGGTTGCAGTGAGCTATGATGACACCACTGCACTCTAGCCAGGGCAACAGAGCAAGACTCTGTATTAACAAAAAAAAAAAAAAGAGGCTCTCAAATTATTAATATCACAAAATGGAAAAACATATAAGCCCAGGAAAAACAGCCTAATAAATGTTCTTCCTGTCTACTGTGTACAGAAATGCATCCCCCCACCCCTAAACAAACAAAAGTCTTCCATTCGACCAGGAGGTGCAGAAATAAAAATGGTACATGTAGTGTATGGCACTGGTCCCTGCTAGGAAGGGACCCTTCATCCTAACTCCCCAGGCAGAGCTTGCCTTAAGTAATAATGAGTGTCTGTTATATAGTCCACGTCCTAAAGTGCTTAAAGACAGAAATGTAAATCCCAAGCTAAGTTTCTAAGTAACTGTAAGGGAGACTTCCCCCCCCCTCCAATTTATTGTATATTAGTGGAGTAAATTTCAAAATAATTATTTTTTCTAATTATAAAAGTACTTGATGCTAATTGTTTAAAGTTTGGTAGACATTTTTAAAATGAAACAACAACAAAAAAATACCCTCTATTCCAATCTGAAGAGAAAACTCCTTTAACAATTTGGGTATCTCCTGCCAATCTATTTTTTTTATGTTTTAATTTCTTTTTTTATTTCAATAGATTTAAAGGGTACAGGTGTATTTTGTTACATAGATGAATTGTATAATGTTGAAGTTAGGGCTGTTAGTGTACCCATCACCAGAATAGTGTCCATTGTCCTCGATGGGTAATTTTTTATCCCTCACGGCCTCCCTCCCTGTCCCCTTAGTTTCCAGTGTCCGTTACGCCACTTTACGACCGTACATACCCATCACTTCGCTCCCACTTGCATGTGAGAACATGCGGTATTTGTCCAATCCATTTTTTTAACTTAATTGAGGAAACATATGAGTGTGTATATGATGTTTTACAAAATACAGAGGCATTTTTCCCAAATCACTTAAAAGTATTTAAGTATGATTTTAAATGGCAACATAATATTTGATTATACGAGCATGCTATAATTCCTTTTGCTGTGTATTACCCTATTGTTTAAACACTGAGGTTTTTTGTTTATCTGTTGCAATATAAAGTTTCAGTGAACATTTTTGTGTAATAAGTAGATAATGTGTTTTCTCTGACCGCCTTGTGCCTTATGCCTGGCATAATTGGGCGCCTATCTCATTTTCTCATTCATACATAGAAAATGAGGTCATGCCTTTCTTGCAGTCCATATTAGTCAAGGACACCGTGACCTCCTTAGTCCAAGTGAGACACTCCTACTGTTTCCCAGTTCTCTTTAGATGTCCCTCTGCATTTAAAATACATCTCTAGAGGACTTAGGTAAGCAGGTTCTTTCTAAAGCCACAAAGGTATAATCCTGAGGTTGGTTGGTTGGTTTACTCATTTGTTTATTTATTGAGGTGGGTTGATGACTAGCCTAAATACTACTTTGTCTGAATACTTACAAGCATATCCTTCATACATAGAGACAATGCTCTTTCTAATAATAGATTAAATTCTTTTAAAGCAGTTTGTAAAGTATACAGTATAATATTGTTTATGGTACTGTAGCACTTTTTAGATGTAACAAGCTCAATTTTATATTAGTGGTAAATAATAATGTGTAATTTGGGACTATGGGGCAGGTTTTATTGGATGGGACAAGGAGAGACCATGAGTGGAGAATCATTCCTTTAATGTCTTATGTGAGTTGGAGTAAATAAACCTCACTGAACCTCTGGTATAGCATACCAGAGTAACTTGGGAATGTTTACATTTAAAAAATAATAAATCAGGTACTTTTGGAACACCTGTGATTCTGTTAGTTGCTGTGGAGATGCAATAGAGAAACCCTATTTTCTGCAGCCATATCTGGGGATGAGCTACCCATGTGAGTGAATTTTCTTGATAACTGAAGCTTATGCTTCTTAGTGGCAATCACTGGGTTTTCATCAGTCTAACCTAGGTAGCACATTTCTCTTCCTTATTAAGTGAATATCATATGCAAAACATAATGTAACATCATTGGAGGCTTGTGAATGTCCATTGTTGGGATGGGCTATCAGGGATATCTCCTAATGTGAGATATTCCAAATACTTAAACAAATAGTTTGGCACCGACCAACAGGGGCTGACTTTGGCCAGTCCTGAGTTTTGTGTTTCCATCAGTCTCGTGAGTTTCTCGAGCCCCTCCGATATATGGTGGGGTTTACATTTTTTTTTTAAGGTCTTGTGTCTGCTTTCATCATTTCACTACTAACCAGTTGCCGACTCAGTTTCCTCCTCTTTTCCGCTTTACTAATAATGGCAAAAAGGCAATAAAAATAGGTAATACGTGTTGAGTTTCTGCTTTTTAGTGTTCTGCTTTTGATCTGCTCTGGGCTTGGGAAACTAAAATTCATTAGAATTTCAGGAAAAATGAAGAATGAATAACTTTGAAATCCTCCTTTGGGAAAAGCATTTATACTTTGTGACACTTACTCATCTTTTTTCTGTTCAAGAGAGATTCTAGATCCAATGTCAGTGCAGTGACCTTTGAACGAGGAAAGGAAGTATTGCTGTCTGGGACTGGGCCCCTGCCCTCAAATCGTTTAGATTCTGGTTAAGAAAACGCACATGAAACACCTCTGCAGTAAGAGCAGCACTGAGCAGAATGTCTAACTGTACAGCACAGTTTATTGTGACATGTGCCAAGGTGCTCGGTGACTGCAGTAGAGCAGTGATTCTGAAGCAGTGAGACGTGTGGACGTGGTCTTCTCATCTGGTGTCGTGGGCCTTGTCTCTTCTCCCTGTGCTCTGGTCAGGAAGGTGGGTAGCACCAGTCTGCAAAGATGAAGATCGAGTCACAAGATAGGCCAGCGAGTTGTCAAGCCACAGGATCCCAGGCGGTATTTTTATTTGCTTGTTTTTTGCTGTTTCCATGGCTTTGGGATCATTCAGTTTCTATTCCAACAACCAGATACTGCTCATGATCCTGTGAGAACAGATGAACTTAAAATCACAAAGACAACATTCAGGAGGTATCTCAGTCAACTAGAAGGTTTATACATCAGAACTTACTGTTTCTCCTGTGTGGTTGCTTCTTCATACGAAAAATGTTTTTAACGTCCATCCCGGGAAGAAAAGTAACTTGGTTATTTGTCAGGACAAAAGGGATATTTATTCCCCTAGATATAATAAAAAGTTACTGAAAGACAGCCTGTACATCTGGTTCATGAAATCGCATCCTCTGGGCATTTTTGCTTTTTCTTCCTGATAATGTAACTTGGCCATCTTTCCCTACCGGTACATAAAGAGCTCCTTGGTTCATTTTTTTGTTGGTGTATTGTAACTTATTTGACTATTTCCTATCAGTGGAAATTTAGGCATCCTCTAGGGACAGATTGACCAGCTTCTAGTTTCTAGTTGGAGAAATATATTTCAGTTAGTTCACAGGTCCTGGCCGGTTTTTAGATTTGTAACAGCATTTTCGAGAGGTCACGCTGAAAGATGGGTTTGTTGGTAAGAATCTGTAGTCTCTTCACAAAGATGGGCTGACTTCACTGTCCCAGCCTTGGGGTGCAGGAGGGGAGACCTGCCCACACGCCTCCACGCCCATCCTCACTGCTCACCTCCCATGTGTCACCAGTGTGTCACACCAGGACAGAGATACAGCCGGCCTTGGGGACCTCTGGCTTTAGGCTGGGAGGAAATTCACAGAAAGCAGAAGCCGTGGATAGGAAGTTTCACAGGTGACTTCAAAAGAGAGGCCAAGGCTTCGCCAGACTTTTAGTTGAAATGAAATGTCTGGAAAACAGAATGTCTGCTTTTCCTAGGGAGCAAGATGAGCCCACGACCAGGAGGGGCTGAAGTGGGCTTTGAGATTGTAATCTTCCAAGGAGGTGAGAAGTAAAGGTAGCTTATTTTGTGAGTGACCCAGAGGAATAATTTGGGTCTGGAGTGTTTCAGGGTCAGTGGTCCTGTGCGAGCATTTATGCTGTGGGAATTAGTTGCTTTATTTTATTGTCTTTAACTACAATTACAGCCGGTCTGTATTAGTAAGCTTTTCAGAATCCCTGCTTCATTTAAAAAATATGTATATTAAAGCCAGGCGCGATGGTTCATGCCTGTAATCCTAGCACTCTGGGAAGGCAAAGGAGGGAGGATCACTTGAACTCAGGAATTTGAGGCCAGCCTGAGCAAGAGTGAGCCCCTGTCTCTACTAAAAATAGAAAAATTAGCCAAGTGTCATGGTGCACACCTGTAGTCCTAGCTACTCGGAGGCTGAGGCAGAAGGATCATTTGAGCCCAGAAATTGGAGGTTGCAGTGAGCTACAACGATGTCACTGCACTTTACCTGGGGTGACAGAGTGAGACTCTGTCTCAAAAAAAAAAAAAAGAAGGAAAAAACCTGATAAAACTCCATACCTTTAAAAAATGTAAAATGTATATATATGTACATTAAATAACATTAAGTCAAGGAAAGTATTTTGAGTCCCTGTCATTTTCTGATTTGCCATTTGGCTTAGGTGTGGATATTTTGTTTCCAAAGCAGTTTTTAAGATAAGAAGTTTGTATGCTTTTTAATGCTGCTTCATAAACAACTTGGAGATCTGTTGGCCACTAGGTCATGCATTTTAATAGAGGGGAATAGTAGTGTGGAGAATCTAAAATAGCAGCCTACAAAAAAAAAAAAATCTCTGACTTCTGAGTGCTTTAGATGGTTTGGCAGGAAATTCACAGTGACTAGGACACTGGAGCCTCCCACGACGTGTGGCCTACACTTGACATTTTATAAAGACAAACTACACAGAGGAGAGGAGCAAATAACCACACTTACTAAGAAAGAGGTAACTTTCACCTTATCGTGATTCTAGCCCAGTCCAGCAGCACAGTGACTGTCAAGACAGCCTGCAGCCAGCGTGATAAGTAAGTCAACTTCACACTTCACATTCAGATGCTGTTCTCACAGGGCCTTGCAGAGAGAGACCTTGTTTCTTCGGGATGGTTTCAGGTGAAGCCTTGCATCACCTGGGAAGAAACCTGTCCTGGAGCTTGGGGTGCAGCAGGGTGTACTTCATTTCTACTCCCACACGGAAGTGTTGACACCAGCTGGGGCTCACACCTATTGGGCTGGTCCCTAAATGTGGGCAGGTTTCCTGGCATTGAAGGCAGTTAGTCCACCCGTGTGCTTACCAGCCTTTCCCAGCTAAACCAGCGTTGCAGCACTGCATAGAAAGGAGCTTGGGCTTAATTCCAGGGTCAGTGGAGACCCACCGAAGGGCCCTAAAGCAGTTTGGTGGCAGTGAGCCTCAGTAGCTGACCTGCACAATCTCCTTTGTTTCTCTAAAATTTTTACTTGTTCTGATTTCTTTTAGGCTTAAAGGCCACATGCAGCGAAATGTACGGATCTTAAGGGTACAGGTCCATGGGTTTTGACAAATGGCAAATGCATACCTTTGTGTAATCCACACCCATCAGGATGTGGGACATTCCTAACAGCCAGAGAGCTCTATGGTGCCCCTTTGCTGTCTTCCTGGCCCCCTTCCTGGCAACTCCTGTGCTGATTCCTGCGTCAGCCTTTGCAGTTGCTCACACAGATGACACATGTACATCGTCATTACAGTGTGTAGCACCATTATTCTTTCCTATTGCGAAATACAGCTTAATTTTGAGTATTTTAGTGACTGTTAGGCAGGTGGAGACTTTGAGCTTCTATATCAAAGAACTTTTTCCCCTAATCTGGTGTTTTTAATTCTTCCAATGACATACATCTTAAATTACATGAACTGCTGATCATTTTGTTGTTCAGATGTGGTTAAAAATTAAAGTCTGCTTAAAACTAACATCGTAAAACAAAATGTAGTATATATATGCAATGAACTATTAGACAGCCTTAAAGAGGAACGAAATTATGATGTACGCTACAACATAGGGGAATCTTGAAGACATTATGGTAAGTGAAATGAGCCAGACACAAAAAGACAACTGTTGTATATTGTACTTATATGGGTTACCTAGGGCAGTCTTAATTCATAGAGATAAAATGTAGAATAGCGCTTACCAGAGGCCAGGGAGAGAGGGGAATTAGAGTTGTTGTTTAGTTCTAATTTGGGTTGATGAAAAAGTTCTGGAGATGGATGGTGGTGATGGTCGTACAATACTATGCATGTACTTAATACCGTTGAACTGTATACTTAAAAATTAGTAAAACAAATTTTAATGTTATGTGTAATTTATCAGAATTAAAAAATTTTAAATTGACATCATAAGCTACTGGGAAAGCCCGTGGTTTTTGACAATGATTTCCCTTTTATAAAAAAAAAAAAAGACTACATTTATTAATTTTATTCTAGTTATAGATGTAATTCATTTTCATTGTAAAAAGAAGGAAAAGTATTAAGAATAAGAATCTTATACAAGTCCACCTCCCAGAGATCTGTATCTTATTTTAGTGCATCTTCTTCTCATCTCTTTTCTATGCATATATTTTAGAACAAAATTATAACCCTTTCCTACTTTTCTATCATAGGCAGTTTTTCTTGATTTTAAATATTCACCTAAAATATGATGATTAATGCTCCTGGCATTCTGTCACATGGATAGTCCATAATTTATTTCACTGATCATCTGTGATTAGATGTTCAGGTTGTTTCTGTTTCAATTCCTATGATAAATAATGCCAAGAAACACTTTTTATACAGAAATCTTTGTATGCATCTGATTATTTCTTTGGACTAATGATTAAGACTTAGAAACACTTGCCACATGTGTGCACCTTTTCCAGGCTCCTGCTGAGTGGCCCCACACTCCTCTGTAGCCGGCTGCTCTAGTTCACCTCAGGGATGCTGAGTTTGGGTGAGCCTGTGTCCCCGTTCCTGACACACAGTGGGCACTCCCGCCCTCGTAGGTGTTTTATTGTCCCGTGATTTTATATTGAGAATCTGCCTTTTAGTCTCTTAAGCCGCACTGTTGAACTCCTTTACATAATTTCTTTTATTAAAAGCATTATTTTAAATGCTGAGAAATCAGTTGAGTTTTTCATATTATAATGCTTTTAAACTGTCTGTGGGCTTTCACTCTTTTCAATAAGCACGTTTTGGACCAAATATGTATTGCACATGTGGTTAGGCAGAAGCGTGGGGAGGGCAGGGATTTTACTGGTTTTGTATGCTCGTATATCTGGGAAGATCCCTGTTCTTGCAGGGTTCAAGGCAGAGAAAAGCACTTTGTCGCAGTGGGTTCTCTGTGCTCAAGGTTTGCTGCAGACCTTCCCCTGTGCCAGGGCCTGGGTATGGGGCAGGCACCGTGGGAGCGACCTTCCCCGCCGTGAAGGTGAATAGGTGAATAGCTTCTGGCTCATGGAGCCAGGCTTGTCTGACTGATGGCTCATGCCTAAAGTCTCCTAGGAGAATATTTGGTGTCAAGTGTGCTAGAGAAATGCGGAGCTAGTAACATTTAGGGGAAATGGAAGAGGAGACGTTCTGTTCTTCTCTTTTCTATCATGCCGACTGTTGTTTCTTCCTTCTCACCTGGTCTTGCTCTTCAGAGCCCATGTTGGAGAAAAGGGACAAAGAGGAAGGAGAGGGCACATGGTCTGTGCTCATTCAGGAGTGCACCAAGTTCCTGGGGTTTGTCCTCTGCTCCCGCAGTGGCAGTGGAGCAAGCGAGCCCAGCATGGTGGATAGAAGGAACACACACTCCTGGTGGTCAGGACCGCTGAATTGGACCTCTGTCCCTGCACCCACAGGCTTTATGACCTTGAGCAAAGAACTTGACCTGTGTGGGCTTCAGCTTTCTCAACTGTCAAATGGGATAAAGGGTTGAAATACCTTTGCACATTTTTTTGGTGATAAAGACCAAACAGACTGAGTGCAAAAGTGCTTTGGCAAGTATGAAGCACTACAGGTATGTAAAATAGCATTGCAGAGACTTTGAGCTTGGTGTGCTGCTGCTGCCATGCCTGTGTATTTTTTTTTTTTTTTTTTTGAGACAGAGTCTTGCTCTGTTGCCTGGGCTAGAGTGCCGTGGCATCATCCTAGCTCACAGCAACCTCAAACTCCTGGGCTCAAGCGATCCTTCTGCCTCAGCCTCCCGAGTAGCTGGGACTACAGGCATGCGCCACCATGCCTGACTAATTCTTTTTTATATACACATTTTCAGTTGTCCAGATCATTTCTTTCTATTTTTTAGTAGAGACGGAGGTCTCGCTCTTGCTCAGGCTGATCTCGAACTCCTGATCTTGAGTGATCCACCCGCCTCAGCCTCTCAGAGTGCTAGGATTACAGGCGTGAACCACCGCGCCCGGCCACTGCCTGTGTATTTTTATGCTTTCTTGACTGACTTTGCTTGCTTTGTATTCATTCAGTGACTTGTTTTAAGGGGATTTCTTACACTGTAGCCAGCTAGTTTAGGGGCAGGCAGCAGCAAGCAGGTGACAGATGCTTGGGACACTCAGATTTTTCAGCATGTATGTGAACATGCTGCTTTTTTTTCTTTTCACTTTGGAGAAAGGATTTTAAGTCTGTATTTTCTCAGTAGTTTTTTTTTTTTTTTAAGGTGAGTTACTAGGATTTAAGCAACATGTTGCTTTTTGAAATGATAGGTTAAATTTAATTTTCTTTTAATTACAAGCTGCTGTTTGACCTGGGCTTGGGGGGAGAGTGGCTCCTTGGCTAGTCATACAAATGGGACCAACCCTTCCTCAATTTTGTTGACAATTTTGACAGTAACACACCAAGGGGTTCTGAAACAATGTGTAGTGGTTGCTTAATGAGCTAGAAGTTGTAACTCACTTCCCCACGTGCTCACTATGCTAATGTGGAGTGTTTTCACTATTAAATAATGGGCAATATGGAACCCAAAGGGCTAGAGTGTATTTATGAATTTGTTCATTCAACAAATGTTTCTTAGACACCTACCATGTCTCAGGCACAATGCCGGTCACTGAAAACAGAGCTGGAAAAAGGACTGATGCAGTCTTGTCTTCGAGTGAGTCTGTCTAGTAGGGCAAATAGACAAGCAGGCACTTACCAAAGAAGGGGATCAGGGCTGGGAGGAGAGCAGGGACTCTGCTCTGGGATCTTGCAGGTGGAAACCTTAACCCATCCTAACTGTCAGGGGAGCTTTCTGTTCAAGCTGAATCCTAGAGAGAATAGTGTGTCCCCATTCTGGAAAGGAGGAAAGATGCTTAGTGTGTTTGGAGCTGGAAATAAGAGCTGGAGAGTGGCAGGAGTTGAGGATGGTCGGGCAAGTAAGCCCAGTCAGGGGGAGGAGCGTGGGCTGCGCCGTGCTGGCAGTGGAGAGCTTTCAGGGGTTCTCAGTAGGGCGTGGTGTGCTCAGTTTGGTGTGCTCAGGTTTGCCTATTTGAAAGATAATTTTGGTTTCAGTATGGCTAATGAATTAGAGGGAGTTGAGACTAGAGGCTAGGAGACCAATTAAGAGCCTAGGTGGGCTGGGTTTATGCTCGTAATCCTAGCACTTTGGGAGGCCCAGGGGGGAGGACAGCTTGAGGCAGGAGGTGGAGGCTGCAGTGAACTATGATCACTAGCCTGGGGGACAGAGGTGACAGTGAAACCCTATCTCCAAAAAAAAAAAAGAAAAAAGAAAGAAAAGAGCCTATTGTGATAACCACCAAAGAGAAAGAGAAAGGAGAAGCTGGTGGCCTGGGTCAAGGTCCAGCAACCTAGAACCAACTAGGTGGGGCGGGAGAGGCTGGGGTAGAGGGCTGGGCTGAAGTGAAGAGAATGAATTCTGTTTCAGTAATGTTAATTTGTTAGTAGATTTAGTGAAATGTTTTAAATTGCTTGCCTGAAAGAATACAAATTATGAATAAACAGTAGAGGCTGCAATAAATACTTTTGGATATCTCTCTCTTTCTCTCTCTCTTTTCTCCCTTTTTCCCTC
>CAUYSK010049904.1:0-22327 GCA_963575035.1 Avahi laniger | reverse complement strand
TATAAATAAAAGTTATTTAGAGTCTTCTAAATAACTAAGAGCTAAAAGGACAATGAGACCATAAAGTTTGAGAACTTCTGCCCTGCAGGATAAAATTCAAACCTCAGTGTATGGTTATCATGACTCCTGTCACTTCTACCTTTTTTCCTACCCTTTTCCCCTCTACCCTCTGATTCAGTGAGATGAAAATATTTTTATTCCAAGAGAACCATGCCATTTTACACCTCTGCACCTTTGCTTAATGCTCCTTTTGCCATGAATATTTATTCTCCTCCAGCTCTCTATATAAAGCACTGGCTGCAGATGCCTTTTTGGAGTTTTATCACTGGCAATATTCTTTTATCATAAATTCTACTTTACCTGAACTTAATATAATGACTCCCACTTTCTTATACTTATTGTTTATGTGGTAGACTGTTTTTTCCATCCATTTTCTTTTAACCTGTGTCTTTATATTTAAAATTAGTTTCTTGTATACAGCATATAATTAGATCTTATTTTATTAAGCCATCTAAAATCTCTGCCTTTTAATGGGAATTTTTAGTGCACTAACATTTAATGTAATTGGGATTGGTTTTAGGTATACTATTTTATATTTGTTTTACTATTTGTTTTGTATTCCCCCTTCCCTTTTTATTTTGAATTTTATGTTTTCCCTCCTTCTATTAGATTAAGTGAATATTTCTTAGAATCCCATTTTAATTTATTCATTGGCCTTTTAGGTAAATATCTTTCCTTTTCTTCTTTTTATTTCTTTTATCTTTTTAAGTGATTACTCAAATTATGTGGTTCTCAAACTTGAGTGTGTGACAGAATGACCTGGAAGTCCTGTCAAAACAATAATTTTTGGGCTCCACTTCCTGAGTTTGTGATTTAATGCGTCTAGGGTTGGTCCTGAAAATTTGTATTTCTAACAAGTTCCCAGGTGATGTTGATGCTGCTGGTTTAGGGACTATTAGTAGATAATCACTGTTCCAAGGAATAAAGTATACATCCTCAATTTTCACAGTCTACTTAGAGTTAATAATACTGTACCAAAACCACTTCACTTAAAATATAGAAATCTTTCAATGGCATAGGTTCATCTATCACCTTTACCCAGGTTTATGCTATATTTCTAACATGTATTACAAATATAGACATTTTAAAACCCACCATACAATGTTAAAATTTTTGCTTTAATTAGTCATGTATATTTTAAAGAAATTAATAGGAAAAACTAGTCTTTTGTATTTATCCATATATTTATCTTTATGCTCATTATTTCTTCCTGAAGATCCTGTTTCCATTTCATTTCATTTCCCCTCAGTTTGAACTTCCTTTAACATTTATCTTAGTATGGGTTTGCTGTCAACAAATTCCTTTAAATTTCCTCTCTCTGAAAATGTCTTTATTTTACTATCATTACCGAAGGATTTTGTGCTAATATAGAATTTCAAGTTGAAAGTTTTAGTTTTTTTCCTTATAGCACATTAAAAATTTCAGTTGTCTGTTGGCCTCCATTGTTTCTGATGAGAAGTCAGCAGTCATTGAAATTGTTATTCTCTGTATGCAATGTGTCATCTCTTCTCATTTGAGCTCTAACTTCTCTGCTTCCCACATTATATCCTTCTAACTGTAATTGGAATGCAACCCCATATCACTAATTTTGTGTAGGGAGTTTCTTTATTCATTAAGCCATTGGATATGCTGCGTCTCCAAATTCTGATGAGTTTTCTACTCTATATATGTTACATACAGCATATTTGGGGTTTCTATGCCCAAAATAATTCAGTGTCTTTTCCTGTTATTAATTTGGTTTAATTACTTGTTTTATTCTTAAAGATACTGTCATTCTTCCAGTCACTTGGACTCAAAATCTTGAAGTCATCTTTTACCTTCTTTCATCTTCACACTCTGTAGCCAGTTTGTTCCTGTTACTTCTTATTTGGAAATGTCTTGCCATTACCTCCTTCTTTTGCTACTGCTGCCATCCAAGTTTTAGAGTTTAAAATAAGACAAACTATTTAAAGATACAATGGCTGAACTTTTTCCAATTGGCATGCTAGATGATTTCAGAAGTGTTTGCTATTCCTTCTATCCCTTATTCTTTTCTTCAGACCAGCATGCCCATCACTATTACATTAGTAATCTTCCTAAAATACTACTTTTATTTTATATTCTTCTCACATTTTTAGTGACTCCTCATTTCTTTTGGCAGTGTTTCTCTTTGCAGGAAAATTATTATTGTAGACTTTTAATGTTTACATAAATTATTTTAATTTTTAGTGATGTAACTTAAATATGTCCAAAAATATAAAACTAAATGTAAACTTTTACACATACAACTGTATAACTAAAATAATTTACAAATTCATTACAAACAAAACTATAAATGAATAAAGTTTAAGTTAATAATATTAATGTGACAAAGGATGTTGTTTGCCAGAAACAAGCTTAACATGAATATGGTACAGACTGTGAGTTAGGCATGGGCCTGTTCTACTGTGATCACTCAATTAGCCCAACACTTTTCTGTCTTCAAACTTCTGAGAAGCCTTTGTTTCTATAGCATGCTGTGACATCATTTGAATTTCACTGGTACAAATGTATCATTTGAGAAATAGATCCACTTCTATCTTTTCTCATACCTCAACCTTCTACAATTATAGCAGTGCTGCTTGGCCATGGTAAAATAGTAAATTAAACTGCACATACAGGCGCTAATACTGCTTGGTGATTTGAGGTTACTGGGTGAGCATCCAGATGATCTGGTATATGTTGTGTTTGTTTAAGAGATGGAGCGAGACAGAGTTTTAGTTGACTTTAAAAAAAAAATCGTAGATTTTTTTAGTAGCATCTCAAAATCAGTCCCTGCGCCCAGAATCTAGAGACCCCATTATAAAAGTCAGTCATCTGTGGGATAAAGACCATATTCCTTATGTTGACATCCAGGGCCTTCATCAATTTGGATTAAATCTCTTTTCCTTTTCAATTTTGTTTTTGTTTTTTTTTTTGTTTGTTTTTTTCTCACTGTCATGTGAACATACTCACACTTTCCCAGATATGTGCCTTCTCTCCCGTACCTATGTAAGCCCATGTGTCTATAGCCTTTAAGAACCATTCATGTCTTCATTTCCCCTTGAAGCTTCTGCCTACCTTTTCAGTTATAATTTGATTTTTCTCCTTCTTTGAAGTCTTTGAATTGCTTCTGTATCTAGTACTTTGAAATTTCATTTTTTTGTGATGTTATTTTTAATTGTTTGATTTTTATGTTCACTACATCACTAAACTTCAGGGTCCTTAAAGGCAAAATAATATCTTAAAAGTTTTTTGCATAATTCACAAGACTGTTGTTGATATTCTTAAAGTGCTTATTAAAGGAATCAAATGATTAAATGTAATGCTTGGTATTAGGGATTTGGTTTCTTTTGCAGAAATATGTGTTTTCTTAAAATAGAATATCAGAAAAGTACTTTGATGTAGAAAATTTGCATTTCTAAGAAACTAAAATGCCTTAAAATGTTGTATTTTTGCACCTGTTTGTTCTTCATTTTCAGGACTGTTGGGAAAGATTGTGATGGCTATCCGAGATGCAGGTTTTGAAATCTCAGCTATGCAGATGGTAGGTAGTTGACAGTAAGCCAAAATGTATTGGGGAATTTTTTTTTTTTAAATAAGCTTTGAAACGTTTTCCATTGAATATTCTCTGCGCAGTCATGAACTCAACATATTAAAAACAAAACATTTACTGAACTCAATAACCTTCTTATCATAGTTATATGGTTTTACCCATATAATCTTTTACTGAGAAAATTAATATTCAATTGATATATTTAATTTAAGTTACAAGGTAAGTTTATACAATTATTGAACTTTAATTACAAAATAAATAAGGACCCCAAAAATGTGTTTAGTTCCTATAAACAAAAAATAGAATCAAAACGAGCAGTCATTTTTCTGTCTTCTGGATTCCTAAGTAGATAATGAAGGAAGAGAATCAGTTCAGATTTCTTCCCTGACCAGTGCCTTTTGTTGATTTCTGGACTTTCCCTGAGGACCTTCTGGGAAGTCAGTGTATTTCAGCCCCTCTGTTGGCTCTTGTACCACTGGACCTCCCTCCAGAGCCCACGTTTGTTCAAAATTGCTCTGCTTACACATTCCTAGAAAATCCTTCATTAAAGAAACAGCGTCTGCTCTGGCAGAGGTCATACCTTCCTGCTGTACTCACTGGTGCATTTGGAAAGAAATAATTTGGGTACAAAATTATTATATGAATCAGATAAACAATTTGGTTTTTACAATGTTTGAAGCCCATCAAGTTTATGCCTTTTTGATAGTGAAATACCAAAATACTCATTTTGAATCTGATAATTTTCTTGACAATATTATTTATATCCTCTTTTTCTGAAAAGAAACTGCTTTTGATCTCTATAAAGTGTTAGGATCACTTAAAATCAGGAGTCAGGTCATAAGTTGGGGTTCTGTCTATTTTGTGCCAATAAGCCTAAACGAACAAAATAAAAAGTTAGAAATATCAACTAGCTTGCAAAGTCATCAAACAAAACTTGTAGACTGATCAGAAAATTGATATTTAAAGAATCTTACCTATGATTATAAAGAAATTGTTAGCAAAAACTTTCTAAAAGTATTAGCTTGGTGATGTTTTAATGAGATTATAGCATGGTACCTAAGCCTACCTCAAAAATAATAACTGTAGAAATTTTAGTTTGGAACATCAACCTAACTCGAAGCCTATAACCCAGCACAATGATTGGCTATAGTTGGTACTCAGTGAAAAAAATAATAATAAAAAAATGGTTAATTGATCCTATGAGGGTGGCATGGTAGTGTAGTGGCAAGGACAGTCAACCTTTGGAGTCAGAAAGATCTGTTTCTGAATTGGGGTCAGCTGCTTTCTAAGCATGTGACCTTGGCCAAATGTCAAACATTCATATTCACAGTTTTCTCATCCAGGCAATGAGAACATTATTATTTGCTTAAATGGGTTATTCTGCAGATTAAATGAAATAACCATTTCCAGCTCAAATTACTACTTAATAAATTATAACTCTATTAATATTCTGTTGCATTAATAACTAAAGTATGAATGTAGGATAAGAAAACACTGAAATCAAACAGAATTCCTTCCTTATAATAGTAGTGTTGCCTATGAAGACAAATCCTCCCAACTTGGATTATTGTCTGTATAGGCAGAAATTTTTCAGTGATCTTCAGTCATGGTAACAATAAAGAAGCAAAGTAGGGTTAAAAATAAAATTACAAATTCTGAGGCCATTTTTTAAAAACATTAAGGTGTTAGATTTTAAGACCCTAGAACATAATGAAATTTTGTTCCTACTAAATTTAAAGCCAGCATTGATAAGAATGAGTCTTTCTAGACTTATTTTGTAAGCACACCCTTACAATTCTTTATGAAGGTTATTAGGAAGTCCAGATGACTTGCGTAAGTACTTTGTTATGAACCAAACTGACTATGATTTTTCTGAGTGCTTGGGAGGAAAATGGTATTTTTTTCTGCCCCCTCTACAAAATCTGAAGTACTTTTCTTTAGTGATATTTCTTTCTTGTGCCACTAAATCTGTGATAGTGCAATTAACATTGCATGTGAGTCTTTTTTTGGTATCAGGAATGAGGTTTTATTCAGAGAGAAGTGTAATGTAGTAATTAAGAGCACGATCAATAGGATCGGACTGCTTTGAATAGAATACCAGTTTGGGGAGGTTATGTAACGCCTCTTAGTTATATAACCCTTCGTTGTCTTAGTAGCCTCATCTGTAAATTGGAGCTATTAATACTACCTCTGTAGTAGGGTTATTGAGTATTAAATGAGATGATACATGTACAGAACTTAGAATAATGCTTGACACATTAAATACTCAATAAATGTTATCCAGTATTATTATTGATGAGCTGATCTTTAATAACACCTTTTCTTCAAAGAGTAATTCATCCTAGGTTTGCATTTTAAAGTAAAGAAAATATATCCAAGAAATCATAAATGTTGAGTGCTAAGTGTGACTCACTTATTTTTGTTGGTTGACTTATGGTTTTGTTTTGCTTTATTTTTTAATATAGTTCAATATGGATCGGGTTAATGTTGAAGAGTTCTATGAAGTTTATAAAGGAGTAGTGTCTGAGTATAATGTAAGTATCAAAGCAAATGTAAACATATTTGTTAAATACAAATTATAGTAGGCTATTTTTTTAGACTAAGCTATACTAGGCCCCAATAGACTAAAAATCAAAATGGAGTCACTTGTGCTAAAGTTCCATGCCACCAAACTGAAACTAAGTTGTTACCTGACTTTCTGCTGAGAAATCTAGAGAGAGAGAGAACAGCCAAATTTCTCAAATAGGCCAGTTTCAATGAATGAAGTTTCCCTCTGCCTTTAATCCTTAAAACAAAAAGTAACCGGAAGTAACCCGATGTTAACCAATTAGTTATTTTTCTACTGTTCTGTTTTTCTATTCCAGCCTTGCAAGGAAGGTAACTTTGAAATGACCAATTCACTTTTTGTTCTTTGTTTTTCCTTTATTTAGCGCTTTTCCATCTATAAAACCAACCCCTTCTGCTCAGCTCATTGGAACAACTTATTCTATTTTTTTTTTATTTCAGCATAATATGGGGATACAGATGTTTAGGTTACGTGTGTTGCCCTTGCCCCCCTTACTCTATTTTATGGAATGAAATGTTGCCTGATTCTAGAATCACAAATAAAACCAATTGAGAACTTTAAGCTAAATTTGTTGTAATTTTTTCCTTTGACAGTACTAAAAACAATTTGTGTATTTGAGATCTTGAGGATCTCAGTACAATTTGTAATCATGAAAGTATTCCTGAAAGTATTCTCTCTGCTAGCTGCTAGGTGATCATGTCCAATGACTGGGGCATTCTTATCCCTGAGAGCCAGTGGAAAATATAATATCGTTTCATTTATTAAACCAAAATATACAGGAGAAAAACAAACAAAAAAAAGGCATTGGCAGCAAGACAAACTTTTCTGGGATATTGACACATATTGACATTTTCTAATAGTCTTAGTTTACTCAAAGTAGAAGATTATCCAAAATGCTTTAGAAAATTAAAAGTAAATAGTTCTTGGCCAGGTACCATGGCTCACACCTATAATCCTAGCACTTTGGGAGTACAAGGCAGGAGGATTGCTTGAGACCAGGAGTTGGAGACCAGCCTGAGCAACATAGGAAGACCCCATCTCTCAAAAAATAGAAAAAAAAAAAAAATAGTTCTTAACAATATAGTATCACTCCACAGTAGTACTTAATATCTACCTTAATGATGCAAGTGCAGATGTAATAAACTGAAAGTGTGACTGATAGTGACAAAATCATGACTTAAAGAGATTTATACAAAGGTCAGTGAAATATGTTCTTGAAAACAAATGACTATATTCAAATGAGCCAAATCTTCTTCCTTAATATAGCACACAGTAGATGTTTAATAAGAGTTAGTTTCCTTTCACTCCTCTTTATCAAATTATTTTAGAAACGTTTGTGCTGGTACACTGCCTATCACCCAAGGTGTTTTTTTAGAGAGTTTTGGCTTTTCAAAACTATGGCATAAAGTTCGCTATTCATGACAATGAGACTAGACTTCCTTCTCCTCACTTTTCTATGCCCTTTCCTTTAAGCCTTTCCTTTCCTTAAAAACAGAAAAATGTGCTAGTCCAAGAGCCTTTCTCTTATTTAACCCTACAGAATAAAAGCCAATTATGAAATATTTTATTTTGGGTCTGGTATACTGATTGTATTCCACCCTTCTTTAGACAGACCAGAGCAGGTTTTTTTCCCTCCCTTTTGTTGTAGCTTATCAAAGTTTAATTTTATCAGATCCTTCATTTTAGAGTTATGGCCATTCTTTTCTTAAATGAAAGAGATCTTAAAATGTATTCTTATCTTAAAATTATTTATTTAATCAGTGACAACTGTTTTCCATTTTTTAAATCTTTCATATTTATTCTCCTTTTATTTGTTCAGTTTGACTTTTAAAAAATATAGATAAAAGCAACTACCTTCTTTATATTATATTATATTTTAATTACATATAAGATAAAGACACTGATGGAAGCATATCCCACAGCAGCCTTGATTCTCATTTATATTCTCATATAATATCATAAAGTATTGAATTTGGTAACAAATAGCAGTTGAGAGCACTAATGTTTTATGTACATACTTGAGGTGGCCCATATGTCCCTTTGGAAAAACGCTTTTTTAAAAAACCCATCTCTGACTTTTAATGTTTGCTATATTGTGCTTTAAAATACCATATGTGTATTTTCTGCTTATGTAATAGACATTTAGTACTTTTTGATCTTGGGATTCTGAAGGTGAAGATAAGAACGTAGCTGGGTGGGTGTATCATTTCTCTTAATTGGTGTTTATATCCTTTCTTCTGTGTAATCTTCTCAGTAAGACATTTAATATACTTACTATTTAAATTTTATAATAATAAAAATGCCTATCTAGAGTAAAGAAAATATGTGCTGTTGAGGAAGAAAAAAACTACCTTATTTCAGAGAAATTATTAGTTCGTGAGTAATTTTTAGTAGTATTTATGATTATATATTCAGCTTAAAATAGCCTATTTAACTTAAAACAAATATATCAAGTGATTATTGGTTTGTAGTGGTCTGTTAATGAGAGAATGTACTTGAATATGTGAATTGACACATATCAATATCCAAATTCTTTATGAGAATTTACTGTTTATATGATATAAAATTTTATTTAAACTAAGAAGACTACTTGAAAACATTCCCCGAACATAAATAAGAATTTTTTTTTATCCCAGTAATATTTTTCCAAAGTAAATAACATTCTTAGGAATGGTATGTAACCTTTGATGTTTTTGAAGTTCTCGAAAGTCACATTAGTGGTTTTAAATTTAAGATGTGTCGGTACAGGGGCATGAAATGAACTACTTAAATGTAGAGTATATAGGGTGAAACAATAACAGTACATAACAGTACATTATTGTACCAGATTGTTTTTGTCACTCTGCCCTTTTAGGTTTTTCCACATTATTTCCTTCAAACTATATACTTTTCGTATCTCCCCAAATTAATTGCAAGCAGCCCACAGCTTCCTAAATTCAATTACCTTCTTTTTTGTTTTTTTTGTTTTTTTTTTTTTTTTTGCTGTGGAGTCAGATGCTAGGTTCAAATCCCGAATCCTCCAGTTGTGTGACCATAGACAATTTATTTACCTTCTTTAAGCCTTAATTAACCCATGTATAAAACAAGAATAATGCTACCTTATGAGATTGTTGTGAGAATTAAATAAAACAAATCATGTAAAACAGTCTCACATATTAAGAGTACTTAGTAGATATTAGCTGATGTTATTGTTTTTATTATTTAATCAGATGTAATTCTTTGGTAGTAGATTTCATGTTGATCATTTATACCTATATTTCAACATTTGTAGTCATAAAAAGATGTTAATTCATATCTCATATTGTTATCATGATTCATTTATTTGCCACATGTATATTGAGTATCTACTATAATGCCAGATAGTGATGAACAAAAAAGCGTACTACCTACATTCATGGAGTTTATGTTCTGGTGAGGATAGACATTAAATGGAATGATCCTACACACAACTACCTAAGGACAGATGTCAAAGCACTGTAAAGGAAACAAACAGGTTCTTTTTTGTTTAAAAAATTACTACTTAATTAAAAATTAGGTGACTTAAGTCAGTTTTTTTAAGGGACATGTTATGCTTTTGATGAAGTTCTTTGTTCAACACGATTTTTTTTTTTTGAGACAGAGTCTCGCTTTGTTGCCTGGGCTAGAGTGAGTGCCTTGGCGTCAGCCTAGCTCACAGCAACCTCAAACTCCTGGACTCAAGCAATCCTTCTGCCTCAGCCTCCCTAGTAGCTGGGACTACAGGCATGCACCACCATGCCCAGCTAATTTTTTCTCTATATATATATTTTTAGTTGTCCAGATCATTTCTTTCTATTTTTTAGTGGAGATGGGGTCTCGCTCTTGCTCAGGCTGGTCTCGAACTCCTGATCTTGAGCGATCCACCCGCCTCGGCCTCCCAGAGTGCTAGGATTATAGGCGTGAGCCACCGCGCCCGGCTCAACAAGATTGTTTATTTCCATTTTGTACATTTTGAGCAGCCTTGTATGTCTGTGTTTTTGATGGTATCTATTATCAACACGGAAAGAGAATGAGAGAGACAGACACAAAGAAGAAAGCAAAAGGGAGAAAGAAAAAAGAAGGAAGGTAGGAAGGAAAGAAGGGAGACACGCAGGCAGGAAGATAAAATTTAGTCCTCCCTCTTTGGAAAATATATTCATGCCTTCTACCCCTACTAAAAACTTGGCTCTTGACATTTATGTGCAGACAGTAAGTACTTCAATATCAGGAGGTAGAAATCAGGCTCAACATAATTATCCATAAAAAATCAATGACATATGACCTTTGTGAATTAACAAAATGACTTTGGGGGATACATTTAGGGATTCTAATGAGTCCTTTTTCTCCTCTTTTAGCTTCTGTCATTTCTGTTAGGTAAAATGACTGAATTTGGATTAATATTTAAATACGTTCTGTAATAAATAACCTTACTTTGGTGTTGTGTATCATAAGTGCTCCAAAGTTGTTAAAATGGTTTATATAGTTTACATGACCCAGCATGATCTGGTCTCCCCTCTGATTACTTTCCTATAGTCTCACTCAGCTCTTGACCCTTGGCCGATCTTCATATATCCCAATTGTACTCCTGCCCCAAAGCCTTTATTTTCACTCCTGCCTAGAATATTCTTCCTTATTTAAGGTGGAGAAAAAAAGATTTATTGAGTGTTCTAGCACTGTGAGAGGCTCTTTTTTTGATCAATCTTTTTTAATTATACCACTTCATGTGTAGAGTTAACAATCTTAAAACAAAATCTTCTCTTTCCCCCCTACTATCCTACATGGTGGTATGCTCATATATTTTACTTCTATATATTGTTATAAACCCTACAGTAGTACACTGTTAATATTTTTGCTTTAAACAATAAATTCAAAGCAACTAAAAAATACACAGTGTATTTTATACTTACCCATGTTTACTGTTGTTTAGATCCATATTTTTGTCTGGTATTTTTTTCCTTCTGTCTAAAGAACATCCTTTAAGATTTCTCATGGTATAAAGCTGCTGATGGTGAATTCTCTCAGCTCTTGTTGGTCTGAAAAAGTATTTACTTTCTCTTCATTTTTGAAATGTATTTTTTCACCTGGGTATAGAATTCTAGATTGACAGATTTTTGTTTGTTTGCATCATTGTCATTTTATTTTTGTTCTGCTGTTATGTAATGTGCCTTTTTATTGTCTGGGTTGTTTATAAGGATTTTTGTTTTGTTTTTCACTAATTTGATTATGATGTGCCCTATTGTACTTTTCTTTACATTTATTCTCCTTGGTTTTTGTTGGATCTCTAGGTTTATGGGTTTCAGTAAATTTGGAAAGCTTTTAGCAATTATTTCTTAGAATATTTTTCTGTTCATCACCTTCCCTTCTGGAACTCTAATTACACATATAATAGACAACTTGACATTGTCCTACAGATTTTTTTTATATTTTATTTTTATTCATTATTTTTTCTCTCCATGCTTACTTTGGAATAATTTCTATTGCATATCTTCAAGTTCATTGTTCTTCTATAGTGTCTTATCCTGTTCACCCCATCCAGTGTATTTTTCATTTTAGATGTCTTGGATTTCATCTCTGGAAGTTCCATTTGGGTCTTTTTAGTATCTTTGATTTTCTGCTCATCATGTCCATATTTCCTTCTATAACCTGCACATGTGAAGCTTATTTATAATAGCTGTTTTAACATTCTTATGTTAATTACATCATTGCTGTCATGACTGGGTTTATGTCTATTTATATTGTGTTTGCTTCTGGTGATGGTTCGTATTTTTCTACTTATTTACATGCCTGGTAATTGTTGGATGCTGGATAGTGTGAAATTTATAGTGTTACATGGTAGATGTTGTTGTATTCCTTTAAAGAGCGTTTGACTTTATTCTGGCACTTAAGTTACTTAGGATCAGTTTGATTCTTTTGAGGCTTGATTTTAAGCTTTGTAGTATGGGTACAGAGCATCTCATAATCTAAGGCTAATTTAGGCCAACTGCTATGGAACAACACCCTTCTGAGGACTGCACCTGATGTTCTCTGTATCTTATGAGGACTTTCTGCTCCGGCTGGTAGAGGCACAAACTCTTCGCAGCCTCGTGCTATCTCTGTGAGTTGTTTGATCTACTGCTTTCTGGTGACTCTTCCCTTAGCCTCAGGTAGTGTCCTTGATACTTTCCACAGACTCTTAACCAAAGATTCATGTGAACTTCTCTGCCTATCCTATAGCTTACATTCTATATAGCTCCCTTCTTCTCTCCAGTATTCTGCTCTGAAAATTCTAGCTACTTTGGCCTCCTTGAACTCTAGTCTTTGTCTCTTCAACTCATTGAAAATGTTGAGCTGTGTTGTGTTTCTTCTACCTGGTCTATGGTCTGGTAACTGCCTCCAGGCAATAAGATGGACCAATTATACAATTTACCTCATTTGTTTCCCTACTTTTAGGGGTTATAGTCCTGTGCTGCCTATCATCCAATATATGAAAACTGTTGTTTCACGTATTTTGTCTAGTTTCTAGATGTTTAATGTGGGAAAATAAATCTTGTTCCTGTTATTCCTTGTTCCTAGAACACATTATGATTTTAAAAGGTTCTTCAGGAGAAAAACTTTGAAATTTATATTTTTAAGAATGTTAATTTGAGAACCCTGTGTTCAAGGAGAGGAAGGCCTTTGAGAAGAAAATATATTGGAAAATAGTTTCAAATAATGAAAGTGTCAGGTGGTAAAGCATTACATTAAAAAATGGTGGTAGGAATATTGGTAGGAATGGAGGTGAGGGAACATATCTAAAAAATATTTTTGCAGGGAAAATGGACAGAATCTGGAATTTGCTTGGTGTGTGGGATACAGATGGGGAAGAAATTAAAGACGACTTTAACAAGATTAGTGGAATAGTTACAGAATTGAAAGAGAAGGGGTAAAAGTTTATTAAATTCTTTTATTTCTTTCATATTATATATCATAGGAGATGGTGACAGAAATGTATTCTGGCCCTTGTGTAGCAATGGAGATTCAACAGAATAATCCTACAAAGACATTTCGAGAATTCTGTGGACCTGCTGATCCTGTGAGTTATTGTTTAAAATATTAATCTAGTTTGTGTTATCCATTAACTAAATATTTGAATAGGTTTGAAATTTTTAGTTTGTTCCTTTTAAAAATATAACATAAAAGTGAATATAATATATAAATTTTTATTCAAAATAGCATTTTACATTATTTTTATGTAATATTTCAATAAAAAGAAACTTTTTATTAATCTAATGACAATATAGAATGGCAGAAAGATTTACTATGGCATTTTCTTTTGTTATTTCTTCTTGCTGAATTAACTAGGTAAGTTAATTTTGCAAATTTTATAATAGAAATTATCTAAGGTATTATCTTTTGACATAGGGAGGCTCTATAAATAAAAGTCTAAATGTGAAGAATACTAACATGGTGGCATCATACCAAAACATGAATAAATACGAGCAGTGAGACTTATATGAAACTTGATATTCTCTACTATACCTTTCAATTTGCTTTGGGGTTTCTTCCTGTGGACATTTGGTGGTGTGTGTGTTTGTGAGAGAGAGTAGAAGTGGGGCGTTGAAAAGTAGAAGCAGCCTTAGAATACGTATGACAAAGCTCCATTCAAATGTTAGAAGCTGAGTAGGATTATGGGAACTATTACTGATTTTAAACACTAACTCTAATTTAAATTTACTGGTTCTTTTATTTCACTGTCAATTGAAAATAGTTTATGGAAAATGAGTAGCCGATTCAATTTATTAGCAATTTAATTCAGAGCATTTATTGGGTATGCTTAGATGCGAGACAGTAAGTCAACAGCACCTAGTAAGAAATGACCTCGTGTGAGAGTGCTGCTGGATTATGCCCAGTAGAGGAGAACAGTACAGCTGCTGTCGGTGATCTGAGAGTACACACATGAAGATTTTTTACACTATTTACAGAGCAGCATACAAGTAAGAGCCAAAATGTTGTTATTTCAAGTAAAATCCAAATGTCGAAGGATTGTATAGTAAAGGAGCAATAAATATGGCCTGAAGATAATTAAGAAAACTCAGAAAGAGAGACCCAAACAAGGATTCGAAAGATGAATCAGGGCATAAAGAGAATGGGAAAAGCTCTAACATGTACAAAGACAACAATGAAGGGATTTGCAAATTTATTATGGTAAACAAAAAAAGTATTTCCTTGGCTTCAATGGGAAATGCGCACCTGAAAGCACAAGAAAATATGTTGTTTTAAATAGAGAAAATAAGTTGGAGAATCTACTAGAGATGAGTGTGAGATGGATAGCCTTAAAAACCAGGCAAAGAATTATAGAATTTGAATCTCACATAGTGGGAAATAGGAATTCCTTACATGTAGCTTAATTTTGACCAGACTGAATTATTTCTTTAATCAACTAGAGCAAACTAAATTGGAAGAGATTAAAGACAGGCTGTAGAAATAGGAAGGGGCACCCCTGGTGACATCAATAGCGAAAGTCAGCAGGACCTCCCTTATGTGTATTCAGGGAGAAGGAAGAATAGAAATAAATAATACATGTGGTTGTGAAAGAGTGATGATTACAATGCGATTGTGTCATAGAGGACATTGGGAGAAGGTGGTGGTGGTGCTGAGTGTTTACTGAATATTAATCACACAAGAATTTATGAAGGGATACTTTCCGGCTAGTGAGTAAGTCAAACTCAGTTTTTGCCATTTTTGACATTTTAAATTTCTGATTTTTGTTTGATGGCCAAGAGGAATTTTTTTTTATATAAAGATAATTAAAATTGTGAGTGATCAGCTGGCCAACAGGGGTAAATTAAAGAGATAAAAACTAGAACAAAAAAGGAATGAGATGTTTGTTCTCTCATTTATTTAATAAATTTAATAAATACTCACTGAGCCTATGCAAGTATCTGTGACTATACAGATAGAAGCCTCCAAGAGCTTACAGTCTATAAATGGACAACTATAAGTGGCTAATTTTCATGTACTATGGCAGCTGTATTGTTGGGCATTTGCAGGCACTGTGGAAGCCGGGAATTATAGCTGTGGATGGGTCATGCTATGGTTTGAAGTGTTCCCCAAAATTTCATGTGTTGGAAACTTAATCCCCAAATTTGTATGTTGATGATATTTGGAGGTGGAGCCTTTGGGAGGTAATTAGGATTAAATAAGATCATCAGGGTGAGTTCCCCATGGTGGTACTGGTGGCTTTCTAAGAAGGGGAAGAAAAACCTGAGCGGAATAGGCACACTCTTGCCTTCTTGCTTTGTGACAGCCTCCATCATGATGACACAGTAAGAAGGCCCTCACCAAATACCAGTCCTGGACTTGGCAGCCTCCAGAACTGTTAAGAAATAAATTTCTTTTCTTTATAAATTACCCATCCTCAGGTATTCAGTTAAAGCAACAGAAAATGGACTAAGATAGGTGAGAAGGGTCAGGGAAGACTTCTTAAAGAGCATGACATTTGAGCTGAATTGTGAGGAATGAGTAGAACTTAGTGAGGAAGGTGGGAAATGATACGGTTAAAGTTATGGATGCCTAAACAGCATCGCTTTGGGGCTGCAGCAAGATCTTTATTATTGATGGAGCTGAAGTATAGGGCAGAAAATGACAGAGGATGAGGTCATTGGGAGGAGCTGGGGAGTGAGCAGGTAAGTGATCATTGAAGGAAGAATTCTGAAAAGAAAAAAATGTTCATTGTCTTTTTTTGTAGGTATTTATTTAATGAACATTTACCAGTAAATAGTATGTGCAAAGCTCACTGCTAGGTCCTATGGCTGGGGCATAATAAAGAGGCCGAGAATAAGTTATCTTTCCTTAAGTAACTTATAACCTCGTGACAGCTCAATTTGCAAACTCTTTCAGAGCCCTGTGTCTCGCCTCATTAAGCATGATTGGAATTATTCCACTGTGGGTTTTTTTTTTTCATTTTAATTTTTTATGAGCCCCTCAGAGCATTATAGAAGTCACATCACAGGAATTTTAAAATTTGGAACTAATTTAACATGTAAAATGTTAACAGTGGTTGTCTTCGGGAGGTAGAATTATGATAATATTTTAGTTCTACGTGCCTATATTTTACAGATTTTCTTTAAAGTGCTTATATTACTTTTATAATTAGAAAAATCCTTTTTATTTTATCACAAAATCTTAACGTTAATGAACTTTTAAAGAAGGAGGCATGTACTTATTAGAACTGATTCTCCTCTCTTGACTCTCAGGTCCTGAATTATATGCTATTTCTAAGCACAGATCCAGAATGTCAAGCAGGACCATACACCTTTGATGAGTGTTTTCAAATCAGAAGCAATAATATAGTAGTTATAGTCAAATAATGCTTGAGAACAGTAAAATGTCACTTTCCATTTGGTCTCTGGCTTCCTTTGGCTCCTTTGATTCCTTTTCTCCCTCCCTTTCTTTCCCTCTTCTCTCCCTGCCCATCCAACAAATAGGTATTGAATGCTTATTATATGCCACCCACTCTGCTAGCTGCTACTAGGTTTATATTAATGGTCAAACAAATATAGTCTTTTTCTTTGAGAAACTTATGTTCTAGCTCTAGCAGGAGATAGAATTGCTAATTAAGTAGCAATCTCACTTTAAACTGTAGGTGTTCCAATCTATTCATGTGTTATATTATGTTAACATAATTTAGAAATTCATTTCTTTGTTGCCTAGTCATTTCCATATCTAAAGAAAGACCCAGAGTTGCAGTAGGTGTAAATATAATTAGTGCTTGGAAGATTGACAGGTACCTAATGTCCATGCAATAAATATTCCTTCTCCATGGTCTTATAGCTGGAAAGAACACTCATGTATGAAGAAAATTTCTTTCAGTCTCTCTAGAAGTGGTGTTCAAAGAGAAGAGTAGTATACAAGACAGTTCATTAGGGTGGGGGGAAATATTAGACTTTTAATTTCTATTTACTTATTATCAAAAAAATAAAGAGCTTAAGTTTTAATAAAATATCCTGTGTGAATTGATAAAAGTACATTTTTGTAATCCATTGAAATGTATATATATTTTGATATAATTACATATTTGTATTGATAAGGGTGATTGAAAACTTTTGGCGGCCCACTGCATAGAATGGAAAAAATTTTCACATTTACTTACAATTAGGAATGCATTCACTCAGCACACCATCACCTGCAGAAAATAAATCCTCTTAGGCAGAAAACTCACTCCAGATTTGCCTCTGGAAGAAGTTTTGATTATACCTGCTGAAGAATTTCACTGTTGAGTAGGTTGGCAGTTTTCCTGCTGAGCCATTGGGAAACTCACAGCGTCACCAAAGAAGTGCTAAATTGTCTGGAATAATTGTGCAAAACACATTTGTTCCTGGACTGGTGGACCTGACAAGCCAAAATAATTTAACATAGATATGCCTTGTTTTATGAAAAATGTGTTCCTCAAACATTTTATATAAATCACAGTATTTAAAATGTAAAGGATCTTATTTAATGGAATCTGAATATTTTTGTAAAGCAAATATTCACCCTCATCTGCTGTCATACTTTGAAAACCTTTACCCCCTCATGAGATTGAGTTCATAAAATATTTTCATACACAAAGTGTGGCTTTATTTTATTTTATTTTTTTGAGACAGAGTCTCACTGTGTTGCCTGGGCTTGAGTGCCGTGGCATCAGCCTAGCTCACAGCAACCTCAAACTCCTGGGCTCAAGAGATCTTACTGCCTCAGCCTTCCAAATAGCTGGGATTACAGACATGCACCTCCATGCCTGGCTAATTTTTTCTATATATTTTTAGTTGTCCGATTAATTTCTTTCTATTTTTAGTAGAGACGGGGTCTCGCTCCTGCTCAAGCTGGTCTCGAACTCCTGAGCTCAAACAATCCTCCCACCTCGGCCTCCCAGAGTGCTAGGATTACAGGCGTGAGCCACCGCGCCTGGCCCAAAGTGTGGCTTTATAAATTTTAATAAAGTTTCTCATTCATTTGACTGTCAAAGTAGTATTTTCTCTGTTACTAATATAGCCTTTACCAATTTCAGAATTAAAGTAGAAGTATCATAATGTTTTGGAAATGCAAGTTTTTTTCCTTAATATGTAGGAAGTGGGATAAACTTGGAAAAGAAACGCTTGGGAGCTGACGTCTGTTATTTCTGTCATCTGTTGACATTCTGCTTGCATTCTGTTATTCACTGAAGGCTTTGAAACCCTGGTCATGTGCTTTCTCTTCATCCCAATTTCTACTATCAACTTGGGGCAATTAGACGACTTCTGTCATTAATCTGTAATCATTATGATTCTCAATTTTCCTCCACAACCATACTCTTACTTGTTGACATCCAGAGGAGAATCACCTCAGCAAACCACATCTCCAATATAGTAAAGTCTGTCACAGTTTCCTGGTCCCCTGGGTCTCTTGATCCTCCTCACAGTGTACCTTTGATTTGATTAAGACTGCCAGGCTTTGGAGTTTGGACCTTTCCCTTTTCTGACACTACTACCACTTTCTAACTTTCTTTTCTATCCCACCTAGACTCCAGTAGACATCTATTTAATCACCCTTCTTATGACATTCTCAACATTCTTTTTTCTCTCTTTGGCTATACCCTGACACCTCCAACCTTAGATCAGTTCAACCATCTGTCTACTACATTCCCACGCATAGACTGAAAGTTTCTACTAGATGAAAGTTACATTATGGTTGTATAGATTCACCTCAATACAAGTTGTGATCTCCAAATGAAGTGGGGTCAGTACTGACCTCTAGAAATCTGTTTTTATGTGCCCCTAGTCTTTTTTTTTTTTTTGATACAGGGTCTCACTCTCTTGCTGGACTAGAGTGTGTGGTGGCATCATCATAGCTCACTGCAACCTCAGACTCTTGGGCTCAAGTGATCCACCTGCCTCAGCCTCCCAAGTAGCTGGGACTATAGGCATACACAACCAACGCCTGGATAATTTTTCTGTTTTTTGTAGAGATGGTGTTGCTATGTTGCTCAGGCTGGTCTTGAACTCCTGGCCTCCGTAGTCCTCCCACCCCAGCTTCCCAAACTGCTAGGATTATAGGGGTGAGCCAATACACCCAGATCCTAGTCTTCTCTTTCTATTGATTTTCACAATGATTATTTTAACTCCTCATGATTTTCCTCAACCTTTTACAATGACTTCATCCTTCTCTCCTCTCAAAAGGTAGCATTATGTCCTACTTCATGTTATCTTAACTTTCTTCCTTCACACGATTTCTTTCTGAACTCATGCTCACCTTCTCGCTCTATTCCCAGAGGAATGTATATTCCTTCTCTTTTAAAACATTCCATCTGTTCTTTATTCTTCCTCTCCTCTCTTTTCTTCAAGACTTTGCTCTATTTTTTGGAATTTAATTTTTTAACCGTTCTTTTCTTTTGGTTATAAAAATAATATATGGCCATGATTAAAAATATAGAAATTGAATACAGTTCTGTAAAGAAAATGTGGCCCATAATTCCGAGTCAGAGGGTGTAGATATTTTAAAGCTCTTGGCATATATCATTAAACTATTTTCCAGAAAACGTGTTCCAATTTATGTTTCTGCCAGCAACGTAATTATATAAAACTATATAAGAGTATATAGTTTTCAAGGTTAGGGGTTATTAAGCTAAAATATTTCTAATTTAATAAGTGCAATGGCTATTTCATTGTTTTAATATTAATTATTTGTAAGGATGAACATTCTTCATATTTGTGGATAATTTATATGTCTTGGCTTATAAAATGTATGATTAATGTCCTTTGATCAGTTCTTTACTATTTTCATCATTTTTATGTGCTTTTTATATGTTCAAGTTGTATTTTGTATTATAAATATTTTCCCCATTTAACTTTTAATTCATCTTACATAGAGAAGATTCTAGTATATAGAAAAATTTATCAGTCTTTTCATTTTTGGTTGCTTTTATAAAAGCTTCGATGATACAGCCTAATTGGAAAACTCTATTGTCTTCTAGTAGTTTCATAGTTCTACTTTCTACATTTAATTATTTGATACATTTGAATTTTTTGTTGTTGCTTATGGTCCAAGGTGAAGGTTTTCTCCCCTCACTTTCCAAAGTTTCACATATTGTTGTAGCATCATTTATTGAATTCTCTTTTTATTCCTATTGATTTGTGATATCTTCGAGGTTGTTAAATGACATTAATCCATATATCAAATCTTTGTCAATTCCATACGATCTTAATTAGCATGGCTCTATGTTAGGTTTTCTACAGTTTAACTGTTAGGTGCCCGGTTGTGGTTTTCTTTGTACTTACTCTGCTTGGTATTCACTGAGATTTCTGTATCTTTAGATGCTGTTTCTGATCAAAGTGGAAACATTTCATCCAATAGTTCTTCAGATGTTTAGCCTTCCTATTTTCGCCCTTCCTGTAACTTTGCTTCATGTTTGACCATATGATAAAGGCCATTGAGGGCCTATGCATTTTTCTTAATCTTTTTTTACTCTGTGCTTCAGTTTAGATGGTTTCCATTTTCCTTCAGATTTCTTTCAAAAACTTCAAATTTATGGATCTTCTCTTTCATTGAGTTTTTAATATCAGATATTTTTAGTTCTCAAGTTTATGGTTTTTTTTATAGTTTACATAACTTTCCTTAAACTCTTTCCTTAAACTCTCTCTCTCTCTCTTTCTCTCTCTCTCTGTCTTTCTAACTCTCTCTCTCTTTACATTCTATTCTATCTTTTATTCCATGATATAAGTTCTTTTTTCGAACCACTTGATTCTAGCCAACTTACTAAGTTTCACCTTGAAGAGCACTTTCTCTCTGAAATCCTGCATACTTGGTTTGTCTCCAAAATTACAAAACCTGGTGAGGATAAAGTTTCTCTATCTCATAATTCACTTTTAAAATTCTCAGATCAGTAAAACTGGCCATACAGATCTTCAAAAAATGTGCTTGTGCATAGTAGGAAGACGCTTACTGCTGTGGACGTCCGTGTGCTCACTACCACCAATCAGTATGTTGCAAAGGGAATGAACGTATGGCACTGGATAATCTGGAGAGTCTGTTAGCTGGAGGTTAGTTAACCAAGTTTACACTGTATGTGTGTATATCTTCTTTCAAGAAAATTTTGCAGTTTTTATGAGACAACACGAAAACTGACATGCTGTCAGACCAGGATGGCCCTCTTTTGGCAAGAGCTAAACTTTAATCTTTTTGGACAACCAACAAAAGACCAGGAACATTTCTTCAGTTCTTGTTCTCTTCCTTTCTTTAACATTTAACATATTTAAAGATCACTTGATTATGATTCCATACTCGAGGAAGACAAGCGAAAAAAAATTGACGGGGAACAATGCACAGAAAGGATGCCCATTTCACATAACATATGTTCAGCCTTACTGGTTAGGGAAATGCATGTTAAAACAGAATGATACAATTTTTTTAAACCAGTGACATTGGCAAAATTTAAAAAGATAGATAAAATCCAGCGTTGTCAACCACGTGGTGGAAAAGGTGCTTGGTTGTAGTACTATGGGTGAGATTTTTTTCATTCTTACACAAGTGATTCATTGTTGACAGTAGTCATGTTCTGTGAAGTCACTGTGAACACTGGACTGGTGAATACTGAGCTATTGCTCCTGGGGGAAATATAGGATTGGGTTCCGTGAGCCCCTGCTCACAACATATGCATTGACGAAACAATCAATACATGGCCTTATTTTACGTGTGCTTCTGTTTAAAGACACCTTATTTAACATGTATTGTTGGTTCAGTAACATTGAACTCGTGGCCTACATTACTATAACTCACGCCTGATGATGCTTAGATTATACATGTACTTTCTCCATAAAGCCCTTCGTAGCATTCTTGCACTTACGACTCTTGAGAGCTCGTCAGCACTATACTTGAGGACTGTTTTCAATAGTAGAATCACCAACAAAAAGCACAAAAATGTGACAAATGTGGCACTAAGTACACTGCAAAGAGGATATTTGTTTAAAGTATGAACAAGAAAGCAGTGTCTCCTTGTTCAACTTCACCTGGTAACTTGAGCATTGGGTAACTCAAATTTTTTTTTTTAATTTTTTTTATTTATTTCAGCATATTATGGGGGTACAGATGTTTCTGTTACATATGTTGCCCTTGCCCCCACCTCCCTCCCTAAGTCCGAGTTTCAATTATGTCCATCATTTGGGTGGTGCACATTGCAC
>CAUYSK010049902.1:0-18982 GCA_963575035.1 Avahi laniger | reverse complement strand
CCACTCGATGCCTTCCTTCTTGTACTCCTCCTGCTCCAGCACGAACATGTGGTGGTTGAAAAACTGCTGCAGCTTCTCGTTGGTGAAGTTGATGCACAGCTGCTCCAGGCTGTTATACTAACACCAAAATATAATGTTCACATGGAAAGTTAGACTTCTTTCCAAATCAGAGACCCATCAGTGTTCGTCCTCATTGCCTCAGCTCTCACCAGACTCATTTATGCTTTCAGATGTGGTCACATTCTTCAAGGCCTGGCTCAGATCACATATCTTCCCTGGAGTCTTCCCTAAACCTCCAACTAGAAGGCATTTCTCCCTCTCTTGAGTTCCCATGGTCTGGACATCTCATGTGTACTTTATTTTATAGCTACTCCTCTGCATGCCTTATAGACCTCTTTTTTTCTTTCTCTATTAGACTACAAGCTCATCTTTTTTTTTTCACCAGTGGGTCTTGTTTTTGGCAAACACTAAATATACACTTTGATGAATGGCTATGTGTATCTAACACAGTACCAGTAGGATATTTATGTAAAATATCGTGTGATTGACTTATTATCAAATTCTCTGTAACTATTTTCTGGCTCTCCCTAAATCAGTAATTGCATCTGATTTTTTTCCTTTATTCATTTGATGATATACTTTAAAATTTCACTTGAAAGTAGTCTTCCTCTTTCCGAAAATAATACAACCCCCCCGGCAACAAGGTACTTCTCTTCTACCCAGTCTACTTTCCATCTAGTTTCTTGCAGGAAACTACAAGATGGCCACCTTGATATCTTCCCTTTAGGATCATGAAAACTAACCCTTACGTACAAAGCCATATGAAAATACGACTATAAGTAACACCAACCTCAAAGATTTCAAAGCCTGCAATGTCCAAGACGCCAATGAAGTGCTGTCTTGGTAGCTTCGTATCCAGTTGCTGGTTAATGCGCGTGACCATCCACAGGAACAACTTTTCATACACCGACTTGGAGAGGGCATTCACAGCGTGGTGAACCTGTTGTGGGGAAGATCAGGCATGAGTAGAAAGGCAGTGGCCATCAGTGGCTCGTGTCCCTTCCCGGCCTTGACGCAGTTACCTGATCCACAGTTTGGCCTTTGGTGACGTACTCGTTCCCGACTTTCACTCTGGGGAAGCACAAGGCTTTCAGGAGGTCCGAAGAGTTGAGGCCCATCAGATAAGCCGTTTTGTCAGCCACTGGCAAGAGAAGAAAAATGATGCAAGGCAAAAGTGAAAGGGCCGCTTTGAAGGTCATCCAGATGCCTCAAAGCTTGGCCAAGTTTGTCTTGCTATGTTGTACATTCCATATTGCTGAACTGCTTGCGTGTGGCCAGTGGCTGAGTCACCCAGAGAATGTGACAGATTGCACGAAAAGGCAGGACTGGGTTCCAGAAAGCCCTGGTCACTTCTCACTGCGTCTGGAATAGGACCATTCCCGCGATTCAGCGAAAATGAGCGGTAACAGTGCCTGTAGGCATCCGAGGCCCAGAAAGACACAGCCACCTCTGCAGGTGGAAGAAGAATTAATCACTTTCAACAGAGGAACCAAACGAACTCGAGTGAACCACTACCCAGCTCTGGCTAGGGCAGCTGCGGGGAGTTTGTACCTTCGGTGCCGTCTGGCTCTGCCTGCTCCTCCCGCTGCTTCTGCTTGAACTTCATGTTCCCGTAGTGCATCACGGCTCCCGTCAGCTTGTAGAGCCCCGATTTCTCCTCTGGAGTGAAGCCCAGGATGTCAATGGCGCTCTGGCATTGAAAGAACAGCCCGTCAGTCAGTTGGCCCCAGGGACGGGGGAGGAACACCCGCCCCGCTCTCGGTTCCACCTACATCCGTAGCCAGGAGCTCCTCAGCATCGTCTATGCTGGCCACCAGGATTTCACCCTGGCTGATGAACGGGTAGTCGTAAGGGTTGGTCGTAATAAGCAGCAGCTCTGAAATGATGAATAGTTTGAGGTCTCACAGATGCAAAGAGAACATCCACCCAGCGGACCTGAGCTCTCACATCTGGGACTGGGACTTTGACCACTGGACCCCAGAATGAATTTAGGGTTAGAAATCTCTTTTAAACAGCTTTGCAATACTCAGGCTATCACTGAAAATACAATCCAGGTAAGACTTTGCAGGCTTCCGCACAACGGAGATTAAAAACCCTGGAAAGAATATTTAAACTCTCTTGCTTTGCACGCGAACGGTGCATGTCAATGTCTGCTGGGGAAAGTTAATATGAAAAACTGGCTGAGTGTGGGTCAGGACAGGAGCCCCCACTGGGGGAAGCACAGGTTGTTTGGTATACTCATGGCCTTTTCTAAAGTCTGTTGAAAAGCTGCAGCCTTTTTCCAGACTGGAGACCAGTGGGCTGAACAGACATGGCCAAAGAGCAAAGAAGATGATGTGCACAGAGGCCTGTCAGGTATGGAGCCAGGGCAGGGTTACGACCCATGGTGGGGACCGTGGGTCTGAGTGTGCCTTGGCCTCACAGCGTTGGGCTACAGGTAGGTTGCTGTGTCAGAACACAAGAGGGCGCCAAAGGACAATGAAATGCTCTGTGCAGCAGGTTTTTAAAAACCAGCCCTGAATTCAGTTTAATCTTATTACCCGTCCATTTGAATAGGTTTTTCAAATTGGCATGTCACTGCCTAAATAGACATATCCTGTTTCTTTTTAAAAATTTTTATTTATTTTTCAATTTATTTTTATTTCTTATTTACTATTATATTTTTTAGAGGCAGGGTCTCACTGTTACCCAGGCTGGAATGCAGTGGCTCGATCATAGCTCACTGCAACCTCGAATTCCTGGGCTCAAGCCATCCTCCCACCTCAGCCTCCCTAGTAGCTGGGACCACAGGTGTGCAACAACACTGCATCCGGCCTGCATCCCATTTCTAAAATAAACTTCCTCCATTGCCTGTGCAGTCACCTGTGTATGGGTGCAGCTCTCCTCAGTCTAGTGATCTAAGGGCCAACGTGCCTAAAAGGTCAACCCCAGTGGTGCTTTCTCACCTATGAGCTCAGGCTTCTTGTTTGAAAGAATCTGGTAGAAGATGTGATAGCTTCTCTCAGCCTTCAGCTGGAAGGTGACTCTTGACTTTTCCAGCAGATCTGGAACACAAATACAGGACTCTCTTCCAGACTGTTCTGCATCACTCTGAGACATCGTCAGACCCCCATACATGTACTTACACGTTTCGATATCTGCAGAGGCCAACTTCCCGGTCGTTCCAAAATGGATTCGGATGAACTTGCCCTGTGTCGGGGGAAAGGGAGACCAGATTCCCCCACGGCCCGATTGTTCCTACCTGTCTCCCAGGTAATGTGAATAGGAGGTTTTTCTCCCTATAGTTTGAAATTAAGTATGGACTCCTTCTTCTCCCTTCTCCTTTCACTTTGGTGTTTCTCCTTTTTTCCCAACCCTTTTATTCTATACTCCTTTCTCCCCTATATATAGTCAACAAAGTAACTAGAGCGATTTTTTTCAAGATGTCAATCAAACCATATCACTTCCCTGCTTACAGAATCCTCCCGCAGCTTCCTGTTGCACTTGGAATAAAATCCAAACTGCCTCTCATGGCCAAAGCTCCTCCATGACCAAGTCTCCTTCTCCCTCTGCCACCTCACCTCATGGGACCGGCCCCCCGGCCACACGGACCCTCCTTAGATCCCGTGACTACACCAGGCCCTTCCTCTGCTCAGGGGCTGTGCACTTGCTCTTCCCTTTTCCCTCCTCCTCCTCCCTGTCGTTGCAAACAGGGCTCCTTCTCATCCTGCAGATCTCGGCTCAGCCCCCCTAGAGCGGCCTTGACGGAGGCCCCGGACCCCTGTTACTCTCCCACATTCCCTATTTACTGAACTTCACATGAATGTGTCGTTGTCTGAAACGGTCTTGTTGTTTCGTTCTTTCATCATCTGTCCCTGCTGGTCTCTACACTCGGTGAGGACAGGCATCTTGCCAACCTTGTAGGCCGCAAAGAAAATCCCTTCTTAACCGAATTCGGACTCACAAAGCGGGAGGAGTTGTCATTCCTCACGGTCTTGGCGTTCCCGAAGGCCTCCAGCAACGGGTTGGCGCTGATGATTTGGTCTTCCAGAGTCCCCTAATGCAAGAAATCAAGGCAGGAAGAAAAACATTCCTTTAAGCCACACATGATAGTAAAAAATGCTCACCCGCTCTGTGATTGCTGCCTGCCATGGCTCCACCCCGACTTCCCATCTGTAGGATCCAGCGGATCAGCAGCACGGCTTCTGTGAAACGCTTTTGCCGTTTTGTTGTATTCGGCCATGGTTGGGTCTCTTGACTTAATATTTAACACTGCAATTTCCTGATTCTCCAGTTAGGTATGTTGTCTGTGTTCATTTCATGTTGTTGTAATAATTTATTTCAAAAGGCAAGTCTATGCTATGGTTCTCTCATGTTGGTAGATGTGATTCTGACAAAAAAGAACAAGCTCTCTGAGTCACCTGCAAATTGACCTTTTTTAGTTAAAATAATTAAACCTTAGATCTTTGTCTTCTAAGAAATCACAGGGTCTGGTCCTGTAGGATCAACTCCACGCTGTGTGGCCTAGGATGGCCGGCTGCCCTGCCAGATTTTAAATCCTAGCCTGCTCTCCTTTCCTTGAAGCGGGGGATGTGATAACATTTGGCCTCCTCGTTCTGAAGTTAAAACAAAGGTTAGAAGTGGAAGCAAAGCAACCCTTTCTCTCCCATCCGCACCTTCATTTTGGAGTCCTTCTTCTTGGCGAGGTCCCCAGTAGCTGCAATTGTTGCAAAGTACTGGATGACCCGTTTGGTGTTCACAGTCTTTCCTGCCCCGGATTCTCCGCTATTTGGAGTGATGGAAAGAGAGAAAGAAAAACAAACGAGTCTTGTTAGTGTCAACAGGCTCCCCAAGATGTGACACAGAGGCTTGGACACAGTCTGAGCCATGTCTGACACACGCCTACCAAACAAGTGCGGAGCACCACTTGCGGAGGCTGAGCCCCAGGGGAGGTGGCTCAGCAGCTGGCTTAGTTGACCTAGACCTTCCACATACCTCCTTCCCTATCTCCATCTTTGATCTTTGATCATTCATCATAGACTTTGCTCCAAACAGAATAGAGCAAGCACACCTTTCGTCGCAGCTATGAAATCATTCTATGCCTTGGATACTTACGTGATCAGAATAGACTGGTTTTCACGATCTGCCAAAGGAAAAAATAAAATAGAGTTGATGGAGATATAAAAAGAGCTTCCAAATTCTACCCCCTTTCTCAGTCAGAGTTAAATGACACAATTCCTCCTCCCTTTAATTTTTTCTTTAGCCCTAAGTGGGAATTTGAAGAGCCTCCTTCTAGTTTTACAACTTTTTAAATTTTGTTTTTAATTGACAAATGATAGTTCTATATATTTATGGGGCACAAGGTGATGTTTGAAGGTATGTTTATATTGCAGAATGATTAAATCAAGCTAATTAACAAATCCATCGCTTCACACACTCATCATTATTTGTGGTGAAAACATTTAAAATCTACTATTTTTAGCAATTTTGAACTATTTTTAATTATAGCCACCATTTTGTGCGTTAGATCACTAAAGCTTATTCTTCCTGTCTAAGTGAAACTTTGTACCGTTTGATCATCATCGAGAGCCTCCTTGAGAATAAGGCTCAGAGATGTTAAGTCCCTGCTTACAACCAGGCAGTGGCTTCTTATCCTGTTGGGTTGAACTATATGAAATTGTCAATCTTTGTTTCTTTGACCCCCAAAAATGTCGATTTTGTGTGTCTTAACCAACACCTGCATTAAACCCAAATTCCGTCCTACAACCTGTGAGTCCTTTCACCTCCTCTCCCTGGTGCTGGGTGCCACACGGTGCCAGGCCCCCGGGTCAAGGGGCAGCTGCCTTGAGCGAGCCCAGCGCCTGCGCCAGCAGCCCGGCCTTCCTCCGGGAAACGTACCGGTCAGCATGAACTGATAGGCGTTGTCGGAGATGGAGAAGATGTGGGGCGGGGCCTCCTGGCGCTTCTTGCCTCGGTAGCCGTTCACCACCTCGGGGTTGTACACCGGCAGCCACTTGTAGGGGTTGACGGTGACACAGAAGAGGCCCGAGTAGGTCTGTGGGAGAAAGGAGTCTGTGTGTGTACAGATTCACGTGTGTGTGTCTCATGTGAAACCTTTTGCCTTTATGACTATCTCAGGTGTCTTTATGGCACATTTGGAGGGCAGACGCCATTTCCATCTACAGATGAGGCCGCCGAGACTCGAGAAGGGACGGCAGGTTGGTTTCCAGCCCCCCACAGCTGGCAAGCGACAGTGCCGAGACCCAGCCTGGCCCCATCCTTCCTGCGCTGCGGCTCGCTCGGCCTCGCCCCAGCGTCCTTCTTCCCGCCCCGCTCGTCTCTTGCTTACTCGTCTTCTTTGTTTCCCTTCCCCTTTCCTTTTTTCTCTGCATTTCCCCTGTTTTGTAGAACAGCTGGTCAAGCACAGATCTCTCCAAATCCAGCACCCACATGCACGTCTGCGCCTCCCGCCCCCGCCCCACGTCAGATGTCCCGGGGGACGCGCCGCGGAAGCCCTCACTGACGTAGATCATCCACGACGTGTAGCGGTCCTTGAGGTTGTACAGCACGGCCGGCTCGTTGAGGTGCGTCAGCATGGCCATGTCCTCGATCCTGTCAAACTTGGGGGGGTTCATGGCATACACGTCCTCCGGCTTGACCACCAGGGTCTGAAAGGGGAGGTCACAGTGCTGCAGCTATCTGCCCCCGGGGAGAGGCTTTCCAGCCGCCGTGGAAGGGCCAAGCACTAGAGAAAGCCCAGCTGAGGGCGACGGAAGGGAAGGTTATGGGTGGCTTGTGGCGGTGGCAATAGAGCGTGGTTTATTTCTGCCACTCAGGGCTTTTCTCCGCTCTCCAGTGGGCCTGGGGTTAAGGAAGGATGACAGAAATGAGAGAAGAGGATCTCTGTGGGAGCATGTGGGTGACGGGGCAGGGAACAGCAGCCAGCAAGGACCTTTCAGCTCAGTAACGCCGGCTGGACCCCAGTCCAGCTCCCGCAGCCGAAGGGCTCTTTCCTGTCTGCTCAGAGAAAGGGGCACAGCCAGTGGCAGTCCTGAGGCAGGAAGAGAGGAGAAGGAGGCAGGTGGCGTCAGGTTGCCAGGCTGGTGCCCACGGAGCGAGCCAACATTCCGAGCTCTCTGAAAGCGGCTGCCAGCCCCCGGCCTCACATTTTGCCCCCTTCCACCCCCTCCCTGAGCGTGCTCATGACAGAGCCCCAGCCCGCCTCCTGCGCCCTGCCCTTTCTGGGGACAGAGTATTATTATACAAGCCGGGTCGGTGGGATCGTGAGGCAGAGCAGGGGCTCCGAGCACTGGCCAGCGTCTGTGCCCTTCTCCCAGGAGGAAAGGCCCCAACCGCCACACCCTCAGGCCTCCCGGGGCTGGGAGCTTGTCTTCTTCTCCTCTGCCCTGCCTCACTCCTTTTTCCCTGTGACCGCCTCTGAAAACGCTCAGTTTTCCTGGGCCCTTCTCTGGGTAGCGTGAGCAGGAAACCTACCTTTTCCCAACCTTCAAGCAGGGATCCATTGAAACCGTTCGGCGGGTCAGCCCTCCAGCAACGGTCTCTTAGGTAGCCTTAGTTTATCACTCACTGTGTGTAGCCTCAGCCTTCCTGCTGCTTTGCAAGCCCACTCTTAGCTCCTTTATCGGAATATACGCAGAGCCACCTTCGGGCAGCTTTAATGCTTGGTGGCACTGCAGGGCAGTCTTTAACGCTTTTCCTTCATGCTCAACACAATGGCAGTAGTTCCTTTACTTGTCTCTCAGATTTCCTTTTACCTGTTTTATTTTTAATCAATTTTGTTCTTTCTCTCTTCCTTTGTTTTGGTGGGAGTGGTTCTTGGGACATTTCTAGAGTCTTCTGGTCTAGATTCCAGAAAGTAGTGAAATTCAGAATTTCTCCCAGCATTCCCACAATGGCTTGGGCCAGAATGTAGTGGGCTGCAATGCTCAGCGCCTTCATGACACAGGGAGGCTGCTATTTCACAGCTGCTGTTTGAGCTTGTGGTCCACTAGGGTCCCTTACACTTTTTGCTTACTTCCTAGTTACATGGTCATTGCTAGAAGAATTAGGGGGAAACATAGATTACCAAAGGAGAGTATTCTAAAAGGGCTCCTCCTAGTGTTGGAGTCCCAACCCTACACTCTTGGGACTCATGCAGCCAATCCCTTCTAGCCTAGAGTGGCGTGAACATTGACAAAAGCACCTGAAAACTCATGAGGCTTCTGGTTGATCAGCCACAACCAGACTCTTCTCCCACCCTGTAACCCGAGGGCAGTGTTTACTCTGCTTTCTCTGAGGACACCTGGAAACCTAAGGCCATTTCATATGAGGCACTGCAGTGCCCAAGCCATATTTGGAAGTGGCCGGGGTGGAGTGGATGCACATCCCAGGCCAACACAAGGGGCGGACAGAGGGCCAGTCGGCCTGCAGAGGGAGTGAGCGGGTCTTACCCTATTGTCTTCGGTTTCCACGGTGACCCTCCCGTCTTGAGAGCTCTTGATTTTCCCCTTGGCATATTCTTCCTTTGAGTCCACCACAAAGCAATAGGTTTTGGCGTCAAAGGGCTGGTTCTGAGCCTCGATCCTCTCCTTTTCCGACTTTCGGAGGAAAGGAGCCGCTATGCCAAACACTTCCATTTCAGTGTCACTACTCATGGTGTCAGCTGGAAGGCAAAGCCCCTGCTGAGCCCGGCTGCCTCTTGAGCCCACACCGGGCAGCTCCGGGCCTGCCCCAGCACCCGCCCTGCCCCCGCAGCCGAGGGAGCCCCCAAAGGCCGAGCCCGGAAGCAACGCTGTCCTCCTGCCCCCTGATGCTCCGCCCAAAGGACTCAAGTGCTGGGAATATCCCATTGGCACATATTTATTGAGTGGCTTCTCTGTGCCAAGGGCATAGAGCGTGTTTCATCCAAGCTCCTCAGTTCTCTGAGGCTCGAATTGGCGCAGGGGCCTCCAGTGAGGGCTGCTCTGGGACCTCTTTTTCCTCTTCCATAAAACCCAGGTATTACTGAGGGAACATTTAAAAATAAACACCATCTGAAAATAAATGCATTCTTCAAAGGGAGTGTGCTAAAAGGCAAATAGCTAAGGAATTTTTGAAACATTTTGAATGAAGGTGCCCACATCCTCGCACAAGGGGACCAGCCTTTTGCTTCCTTCAGTGGCTAACAATAGCGGCATCTGATGCCAGCGTGTGTTTGAAAGTCTCCCTGGTGCTGCCTCCTCTCGGGCCCCTCCCGCCTGACTTTTCCTGTCTTCTCTCTCTGGCTCCTGGGGCTCTCTGTGCCCTCAAAGCCCAGGGGAGGAGGAACTGGGAACCATGGGCTGCCTGGGGACTTCCAGCAGCCAAAGGGCAGGGCCCAAATTCTCACCTGAGAGTCCCACCTGCAGGAGAGCAGAAGATAGGAGCAGCCGGGGAGATAGCAGACCTGTGACAACACACACACATGCTCAAAAACTTAGTGACACCTGGGAGTGTCTGGGTCCGTTTTGAATCAGCTCTTGACAAGTTACCTAATAAGGATAAAGAGCTAATAATTTTAAGAGACAGGCTGGGGGAGCAGGCAGGACATGAGCCACAGGTAGGCCATTAAGGTGGGAAAAGCCTTCGACTGCCCAGAAATCGCTCTCCCAGCCACTGGGACTGAGGCACCTGCCTCGGTCTGCCTGTCTTCCAGTCGGAATTGGGCCTTAGGGATGAATGTCTGCTGAAAGGCTGGTGGCACCAGGCCAGCGTCAGGTCTCCTTGTCTTCTGCAAACAGGAGAACTGTGGGATTGGCTCATTTACGACTGGTGGCCACAGCCAGCGTGGTCTTGTGAGGACAAAACGCCTGACAGGCACAGCCCAGGCAGGGAGATGAGGTCAGGGCAAGGCCTGAGCCCCACTGGCCCACTTCACAGATCCCAGAGGCCACAGGAGAACGTCAGGCCCTAGTGGACGGACTCCTGGGTGTCCAAAGAGGAGGACAGGGGAGTTGGGAGGAGGGTGAGGCGCTGGAGGCAGAGGGTGGCTGGGCACTTCGGCCCAGGGAAACCTTGCCCCACATCTGACTGATCTTATGAAATCATCTCAGAGGGAAAGGAGGCGCCACCTCACCAGGGCCACGGTGCAGGGCGCTGGGCTATGCCCCGCAGCAGAGGCTGAGAGAGGAGGGCCGTGACTTACCTCCGCCCACGAGCGAGCCACAGAGGGGTGGCCGCTCCCCGGGCTTTTATAGGCCTCCGCTAACCCCCACGGCTCATTCCTTCTCTATATTTGGAAAGAGAATGACCCACCACAAGCCGAGAACCAGCCTCTTCCACACGTATTTTTTGTCATTGCCAAGGGCAAGGTATATATAGAAATGAGCAGGATCCATAACCATTTTCCAGCTGTAGGAAGTCGGGAGATTGGGATGCCTTTCTCTGAACCTGGGGCTGCTGCTTTGTCCCTTGATGTGGTGGAGCAGCCTCGCTGTGGGGGTGTCGCCCTTTGAAGTCAGCGCGGGCCCCTGCCTCGTGGGGACAGAGGATGTTCACTTGGGCGGTTTGCTTAGAAATTTCGTGACGTGGGAAAATGAGTAACACTGAGGATGAAAAAGTTGAAATTCTCTTGGAATTTTGAGCAAGACTTTTGTCACAACCCCAGGTTGAGACAGGGCTGTGTGATTGTAAAACTTGTGTCAGGAATAATGATAATCATACTTGTTATTATTATTAATTATTATTATTATTCCTCCTCTCGTTTCATCAGCCTCACCCTCCTCCGGTCCTCGTTTTCTCCTTCTCCCTCTTCTGTTTTCCTTTGTGATGTTGTGTCTCATTAGTATCATTACTGACTTAATCCTTTCTCAAGCACTGGTAGGACCAGCAAGCAAATTACTGACGGGAGCCCTGCCGCCAGCCGAATTCGCAGCGACAGCTGCTGGGGACTCGTTGCTGTTAAGACGTATCACCAATTAGGGAGGACCAGCTGCCGGCCTGGGTGGGGGGTGCGGGGAGCGGTGGGGGCCCGCGGAGAAAGGGCGAAGGGGGGTTGGCTAACAGATGTGGTCATTTCTAAATCGGGAGCTGAAAAATAAAGCCTCGAGAGAAGAATAAGGGTGTGTTGGACACTTTTGCCCATTCCCATTCTACTTTTTTTTTACCCTTTTTTTTCCTGGCCAAATTATTGGGAGGGTGGCTGGGTGGGCATCCTGTGGTTGTTTATTCTGGACAGAACTGTTCGTCAGCATTTCCCACTTGAGAATAAGAACTGCGCCCTCCCGACACAGCCGCACCGAGCCCAGACGCGGAGGCGACACGGAGAGGCAGAGCGGGAAGGGGCTGCAGGTCCCCGTGAAGAGGGGCATGTAGGAAACACCCACAGTGCTGTCTCCCTGCAAAGGAAGTGGAAGGCGCAGCCTTTACCCGAATCGTTTGTGTTACAGACCATGTAGACTCGTTTCTGAGACTGAGGTGGTTTCACATCACAGCAGCGCGTGTGTATTAAGTGCCTGTTCTGCAAGTGCCAGGCAAGGTCGCCACTGCCGGGGGGTAAGGTGGGAAGGGTTCACCAACCTGCTTGCCCTTCGCCACCATCCTGCGATGGGATCGCCCCATCCCACGACCCCTCTTCCTCCAGTTTGGACCGAAACACCCCTACTTGGAGCCCTCCTTGCCCCAGGGGAGAACACTCCTCAAGTTTCCGTCTGTGTCCTGAAAGGGAATGGTGTCCTGCAGCTCTGTCCTGCCTGCCCAGTGACACGCTGGCCCAAGCCACTGTGCTATTGGCTGGCCGTCTCCCTGACAGACCTGGTCTGCACAGCCATGGACAAGTCAATGTCACCGAGGGGAGCAGAGGTGTTCACAAACCCCATGGGGCCCAGGGACAGTGCCAGGGGCCCTGGCCGCCTTTTGGGGGGCGGTGTGTGCGGGGCAGGCCGTGGGTGGGGTGGATGCTTGCCATTCCTTCTTAAACACCCAGAGCCGTTGCTGGGAGGGACTGTTGGAAATGAAACATAGGTTAATTTTGCTTTTTCTCTTTTGTAGTCACCAGTTTGGCCCCTATCTGTGTCACCACATCCATACCCACCTTCAGGAGACAGAAAAGAAATATTCCGCACAAGATTTCTTTAAGTTCCCTGTAAGAGAGCACCCAGGCCACATACTGCACCTGATACAAGCTCTGAGATGCTGCTGGCCTCCTGCCCCAGCTTTTCCAAAATGACCTGCCCTTCCTTCACTTCATCAAACTTCTTCATCTTCAACAGGCACAGACAAGCAAGCCTGGGAGAAACTTCGAGGAATCCTAGAGTGTTCTTTAGATCTGAGAGACCCTTTGTGAAACAACCTTCTTGTGCACGTGAGAAGATGGAGGGCAGGACAGTAGGCAGCTTGCGGGAGGCCCTAGGAGAAGGGCCGGAGTCGGGGATGGAACACGGCTCTCCAGGAGAAGCGCCGAGGAACCAGCAGCGACTACACCAACTGCAGCATAGGCAACAGCTAGATATCGGGAATAGAAAAATCTGGTCATTTGGAAAATTATCTTTAGGAGAGGGGCCAACACGTAACCCCTGCAGCTGCAGGTCGTAGCGGGAAGAGCACGGAGCCTTTGAGCCCCCCAGGCCTGGCGCGAGTCCCAGCTGGCCGGCTCGCACGCTGCTGTGACGGCGGGCAGTGTGCTTCCCTGAGGCTCGCTTGTCTCTTCTTTAAAATGGGGGCTCCACTCCTGCCTCGCAGACTGGTTATGTGCATTCAGGAGGATATTGGGACATCGGGCACACCATCCTTGTGCCGTGTTTGGCACATCGTGGATGTCTGACAGATGTGAGTTTTCTCTCTGCCTCGAGGTATTCCAGCACGGTATGACTGCATTTATTAATAATAACACTGAGTAGTGAGATGGGGGCGCGGGGGAGACATTTATAATATTTTATTAAAAAGAGTTCCATCCAAAGAGAGAAATCTTGAAGAAGAGAACCTCTTGACGCTTTAAGAGGGAGCTGTCAGGGGCGAGCTGGGTACTGTCTTGCTGTGGAATTTCTTCTCTGATAAGCAGGGGACAGATGACTTATTGGTATATTATTAGCCGGTTTTTGGGAACAGAAGGAGCCCTTGTTCCTTCAGCCATCACACAGCCAGAGCTAATCCCCACAGCCAGGGCAGAGAGCTGCATTTATCTCTTGATGAGCTGGGAAAAATATGTATTGCGTCTCAAGAATGCAAGCCGGCTTAGGAGGCAGAGAAACAGGCGGCTGCCCCCCTCTGTGATGCTCAGCCGCTTTCTCCCAGCCATTTTCCCTCCTGCTGTTGGATGTCTGGTCTCAAGAGAGGACACCCGGGCTCCCGGCCATGCAGCAGCATTCCCAGGACCACAACTGCCAGAGCATGAAGTCAGTCTTGGGGAGCACATGCCTCCCGGGTCAAGTGCCTTCTCCATGTCCCACCGGGGTGGGGATTAGGTGTCACTGGAGATGAGGAACTGGCTTATTCTGGGCCAAGACTGCTCCCCGGCGCCGAGGGGAAGGGTGGGGGTCCTGAGCCAGGTCTAGAGCCCCAGGAAGAAATTTGATCAGAGAGAGGCCATGACTCTCTTTTTAGTTCAACTCAACTGTACACACTTTTCCCAACTTTCTATTATGAAAAATTTCAAACGTACAGGTGAGAGGAAAGTGTCACAAATGAACACCCATATCTAAAGCAACAACTGTGAGCGCTTTGCCAGTTTGTTTTCTCCCTCCTTCCCTTCCCTCTTCTCCGTCTCCTTTGTCTTATTTTGCTGTACCAGTTGAGAGAAATTAGGAGACATTGTGCAAGTTCACCCTTAAATACCTTAGTATGCAACTCCTAAGAATAAGGACAGTGTCCGCAACGCCATTTTCTCACCTAATAAAATTAACAATAATTCTATATCATCTCTTAAGTAATCCACATTTAAATTTCTCCAATTCTTCCAACAGCTGTACACCTGAGTTCTTCCCCGCTCCCCCAAATCAGGATCGACGCTAGTTTTAGGCATTACACTTAGTGGTTATCTCTCTTTAGTTTTACTCTAGAACATTCCTCCCATCTTATTTAATTACTTTTTAGTACCATAGGTGTTATTGAACGCTTTTTATGTGCCAGGCACAGAACCAACACCCCCAGGGAGATACAGATGCAGAAGGTTCTGTCCCTGCCTTCAAGGGGGTGTCCATCTCGAGGGGTGAGAGGAGGATGGAACATGCGCCCACGGGAACTGTGTAGCCCAAGATCGAAAGCGATGAGTGGACCAAACAGGCGCTGGTGCCCACAGCGTTCGAATGAGGGAGAAAGAAACCCCAGCTGCACAGGCGGGCAGGGATCCCCGGGAGGAAGAAAAGGGTGCTTTGCGAAGAGGCATTAGTGTGGGGCCCCGAGAAGCGGGAAGAGTAGTTCGAGCAGCCGAGGTCACAGGGGGTGTCCTACAGGATGGGCGGCAGGGCACAGGCCTGAGCAGGGGACGCGCGGGAGCTGAGCAAACACAGGGCTCCCGTGGAGCCGCGGTCCAGCGAAATCCCAGACAGAGACTGATTTCTCAGAGGCTTCCTGTCCTCTGGGAGAAGCGGGTGGCTGAGGGGACAGAGCACAGGAAGGAGACTTTCTTTTGACTTTTTCTACTTACCTTTTTGTAACTTTTAAACTACGTGCCTGGGTATGTGTTACCTATTCCAAAAATTAATTAACTAACACTTTTAAAAAGATACAGTATGAAAAATGGTCCCCACACTGCCAGCGAAATACAAAGGAATGTCTTGGCTGCTTTCAGGAGAGTTATGGAGCTTGTCGTCAGCACTCACCGTCAATGCAGGGGCGGTGACCGCCAGCGTTGTTTCCTCTCTGGGCGCTGCTCTAAAGACTTGTGAGCTCACATAAACTCTGTGAGAGAGGCACTGTAACTAGCTATGGATCACAGAAGAGGAAACCAAGGCACGAGAGAGGTAAAGAAACTTGCGTGGGGTTCGCAGCTAGTGTGCGAGTGGCCAGGATTATAATGGGGTTTGGTGTGATGTCAGAGCCGTGCTAGGAACCACTTCACTGGCTACGTGAGAAGAATCAGGGGGTGGGTGACATGAACCGGAAAGCTTGCAAAGTTAATCAGAGCAAGCTTCTCGAACACAGCAAACCTCAATCTATCTGTACGGGAAAGGGAGAGCTGGTGCTGAAAGGTGGCCGGGTTAGATGAGGCCACACACAGCAGTGGGAAACCTAAGGAGAGGACTGAAGGCGAGGGTGAGAGTCAGGTCCCAGACACTCGGCTGGCAGAGAGGAGGACACCTCATACCTGAGGTGGGGCAGCTGGCAGATTCTGTCACACGTCTACCTTGGACTCAGATGACCGATGGGACCCTTGTGGCTGGGAGCATGGAGCAATGTGATTGAAGCAGGGGAGAATGTTTGAGCAGGACAGGAGGAGCCGGATTCCAAGGGAAAAGAGGTTGTAAAGAGGCAGGCGTGGCCCGGGGCCTTGCCAGGGGATTTGGGGATGGGAATTATAAGTAATGTCTGAACAATGCCATAGACAGGAAGCAGATAAATGTATCCACAGCTACAGGTAGGGCATGGAAGGGAAAGATCAGAGATCACTGTGAGGTTACCAAAGGGATGAAATGGGAAAAAATGGCACTGTGATAACAGAGACTCTGGAAGAGGGGTGGCTAATTTGGGGCGTTAAGATTTAAGCCATGACATTTAATTTGAAGGATAACATGGAATTTTAATTTAAAGCAGTGGTTTTTAAACTTGGCTATACCTTAGGATCACCTGAGGAGTTGTTAAAAAGAAAAAGCTCTGCATAACCAATTGGAAGATACGACCCCAAATGGAAGAAAAGACCCCATAGCAACAGATAGGATAAAATACTTAAAAATAAACTTAACAAGATATGTGTAAAACCTTAAAGTCCTTGCTGAAAGACACAAAGGCAGATGTTCCTTGTTATTGGTTACGATACTTCACCATCATAATGATGTCAATTATCCCCAAGTTAATATATAAATTTAATGCAATCCTGATAAAAATACTAAATTTTTTTCTTCCGGATCTAGAAAGTTGATTCTAAATTTCATGCATGTGTGGTAAAGGACATATTGAAAAAAGAAAAGGCTTAGGAGGACATTCTGCCAGATGTTAAAACATACACTGTAAAGTCTACGTCATGAAGAGCATCATACTGATGCAGGAAGGGACAGACTGACCAAAGGAACATCCCAGAAAGTCCAGAAAGAGGCCCAAATGCATATGGAACTTTGATATATAAGGTGGCATCTCAAGCCAGCGGGGCAAAGATGGTTTCCTGGACAAGTGGTGATGGGATGGCCATTTAGAAAAAGATACATTTGGATCCATACCTCACGCCGTACACCAGATTAAATAACAAATATGCCAGATCAAAATGCAGAGAAATGGGTTTCAAAAAAAATGTAGAGAAATGAAACCAAGAGTAAAAGCAAATATGGGGAAATTTATTTATAATCTGAGAGTGGAGAAGGCCCCCACTGTGACTCAAAATTCAGAGCAATAAAATAAAAAATAGATAAATTCAACATCATAAGAATTAAAAATCTTTACAGCAAAAAAGCATACAGTGAAAAGACAAAATGAAAGAAAATATTTGCAATTTACATCATGAAGGGACAATCCAGTCTCCTTAATACACGAATAGTTCTTAGACTTTAAGAAGAAAAAGACAAAACAAAAGAACAAAAACCCTCACATAGAAACAAATGACAAACAAAAAACAGAGAATTTATAGAAAAAGATATGCAGACGGCCTTGAGACATAGAAAAAAATTCTCAACCCTTCCTTGAGAGAAACGCATATCGAAAACACACCTTCTCACCAACTGGACTGGAGAAAAATCCCAATCCTGGGCCGCACATCCTGTTGTGCGTGATAACACAGACAGACATGCTTTTCTGGTGAGTGAAAAATTGTGCAACTGCTATGGAAGAGAATTTAGAAAAAATTAACAAAATTATATATGCAATTTCCCTTTGACCCAGCTAAACCATTCTAGGAACCTACCCCCAAGATACACTTTCACAGATACTAAAACATTGTAAGCACAAGGTTATTTATTGTGGCACTGTGTAATAGTAAAAGATTGGAAGCAGCCCAAGTGTTTATTGGTAGGAGGCTGATTGAATAAATTATGCTATATCCACATGACGGAATGCTATGTGGCCATAAAAAAGAATTGGAAAGATCACCATGAAGTGATAATTTCCAGGATATATTGTAAGTAAAAAACTAAAGGTCCAGAACAATGTGTATGAAATGCAACCTTTCATGTAAGAAAGGAGACGTAAGAATGTATATACGTATTTGCTCATTTTTGCAAACAGAAACATAAGAAGGATAAACCAGAAACTAATGAAAATCATTACTTATAGAGGGTGAACAGGGGCTATGAGAATATGCCTTCTTATATGATTCTGACTTTTGAGCCATGCAGACGGTTTATAGATTCAAAAATAAATTGAAATTTACAAAGCAAGGGAAACAGCAAATTCCGAAATTGAATGCAAACAGAACGTTATCAAACCTAATGTATATCAAATTAATAACATAAACACACTTAGAAAAGACTCGATTTCTGTCAATTTTGAAAAGTATCCTGACTGTACATTTGCAGCGAGATACATTCAAAGCGTAAGAAGAACTGCAAAGAAATTGGGAACTTTCCTCAGTAGATGCTTAGTGGTAATGCTGAACTGTAATTTGAAACTGTTTTATATATTTTTGGATAATGCAAATAACTAAATATACTTATAAGAAACCAAGATTTTCATCTAAGAGACACAAGTCTAAAATATTATAGAAGAAGGTAAGAAAAGCCCTGTAAATGTTTATTCGAATTGGAGCAATGAGTAGGGATCAATTTGAGCATCTGAAAGAATGACTGCATTTGAATTTCAACACATTGAAGAGAGAATAATCCGGGGGTCCTAAGGTGAGATGGGGTGGAGGAGCGGGGTTCTTCTTTACAGAGGAATGCCACTAATAAACACAGACAGAATGATAAAATTAGCAAAGTCATTATTTTGCCCCCCTCCATGTGATAATCCATCCAGGCAAGGATCACCAAAGGATGGATGCTAAAACCCCAGGTGAAGGGGTTTTGGGGAGAAGAATATCCACTACTTTAAGCACGTGATGAAACAGCACCTGAGAGGGAGGCAGCCTGACGTCGGAGTGGGATGCAGCGTGAACTGCACGGAATCCCCTATGAAATCGTCTTGCCAAAATCTTTAACCTGAATCTAATCAAGCCTTTAGGCACAACTTCACGTTTTCAGGAAATAGAGGAAAGTGACATCACGAAGAAACAATCAGATGCAGAATGTGGGACATTCTACAAGAAAACTGGCCTAGGTAGTTAGAAACGAATCGATCGTAGAGACTGTTTTAGGTTGAGAGAGACCAAAGAGATAGAACCAAAGGCAATGCTACACGAACCTGGGTTAGATCCTAGGTTGAAAAGAAGGAAGGAAGGAAGGAAGGAAGGAAGGAAGGAAGGAAGGAAGGAAGGAAGGAAGGAAGGAAGGAAGGAAGGAAGGAAGGAAGGAAGGAAGGAAAGAAGGAAGGAAGGGAAAAAAAGAACAATCTGATAAGGCATTTAGGGGACTCACTGAAGAAATCTGAACATAAACTGGATATTAGATGGTACTCATGGAATTTTTGTAAATTTTCTTAGTTTTGAAAATCGTAGTTATGTAGGAGATTGCTTACTTACAGGAGTTTAATACTGAAATATTTGGAGAGATATCACAACTTATATGACAATCTTCAAATGGTTCAACCAAAAAAAAAAAAAGAAGAAGAATTTACATCGGTAATTTACTGATGTTTTAATTTGCTTTTCTTCTATTACAAGGGAGGTTGAGCCTCTTCTTACATACTGGCTGGTCATTTGTAGTTCTATGAATAGTCTTCATATCCTTTGCTCTTCTTCTCTCTAAATATT